>CM035808.1:5476143-5488532 GCA_020466095.1 Chlorops oryzae | reverse complement strand
GTCTTCATTTTCACAATTTCAAAAGATAAAAAAAAAGGAACAAAAACAGCTATTCATATGCTTACAAACATAACAAAATTATTCACTGTTTTCACGTTCGTTTCTTAGGTCTTTGCATATCTCTCTCGGTCTGAATGCATGTAAAGACGTTTCAAAAAATATTTGTTTTGAATTAATTTTATGAATAGAAACCACTAACCGATTTTAATGGTTATAGTCTCAAAAACTCGTCATAGATTGAGGTTTGCGGCATTTGACTCGAACATTTATTTTTTTCTACTAGGGTCATTATTTGCCCAGTTAGGGGATGGAACCCAAAATTCAGTTTTATAAAAAGGTAATAATTATAACATATTTTTAAAACATACCAAAAACGAATCCAATATTCTTCATATTAGACTCGTTTAAAAGGTAATTTTGTAAATTTTTCGAATATGCATACTGAACATGCTCGTTCTTGTTCCTACGGCATCTATATTATAGATTGAAGTTCGTGAGGCATTTTTCTTTAATTTAAGCCTATTTTTGTATGGGGACCCCCCTAAGGAGGGGAGATAGAGGGTGGGTATGTTTGAAGAAAATATTTGGGGTAAAAAAATAATGGGGGTCGGTCATATATATCATCCCCCTAGGAGGGGCTTGACTGTAGTGACAGCCATTTTGTATGAAATTGTGATAAAATTAAGATAATTTTGTATGGGTGACCCCCTAAGGAGGGGTGATAGGGAGTCAGTATGTTGGGAAAATATGTTAGGGGGACAAAGTTGAGGGGGGTCGGTCAAACATTTGACTCCTCTAGGAGCACTCTGGGGCTAGTTAGGACAGTGGGGGGAAAATTCATAAAAAAAATTACTTTTGTATGGGAGCCCCCTTAAAGAGTGGAGATAGGGGGAAGGTTTGTTTGGAGAAATTATTGGGAATAAAAAAATAATGGGAGTTGGTCCTACATTTGACCCCTCTAGGAGCGACTCTGCTTACATTAACTTCAAAATTTTGGAAAAAAATCAAAAATTTTATTTTTCAAATGACTTGGTGCGTGACATTTTTTTTTATCAAATAACCTTGAAATTAGTGTTTTATGGCATCTTTAATAAAAGTTCATCGTACTATAATACAGGAAATTTTTGTGGAGAAAAAACCACCAAAAGTCATCACCCTAATGTACATACTTCAATTCAAGGTGTTGGCAATAGGTTTAGTTCTTCGTTTAGTTCTAATAAAGGTGTATTTAACAAGGTGATATCAATATTACAACAAGAACAACAAATCTGAACCTAAACTGTCAACTTTCTTTACAACAACAAAGCAATGTGTTTGTTTTAGATTTGTGTTTTTCATATTTGAAACGTTGCCCCAAAATTCCTCAATGTCATCGATTATCTTTACATTTTTGTCAAATGCAACTATTTTCCATTGATTGAAAATTTTTTTCATTATAGCCCTCAAAACAAAAAAGGTATTAAATTCAGAAAAAAAGTATCTCCGTATCATTTGGAAAAAAAAGTATCATTTTTGATACAATTGTATCAGTTTGGCAACACTGCTCGGCCGTTATATTTTCGATAAACAAGTTATACATTCAAAGGGAAGTGCGGCCTCGGGAAGGGAATCGTCATAAAGGGGTTGTTGATATATGAATAGGTACTATGTAAAATTACTGTAGAAAGTTTTAAATTCCTGTTGCACAGCGTCCTTCAAATATCCTTGAAAAATCATTTCTAATAAGCTCTCTTTCAAAATATATCTCGAAAATTAATTAAAATAGAAAGACGAAACAAATAGCGGCTGAGAGCTAATTAAACAAGGAATCTTTTAAAAAAATCTTAATTTCTCAGTGAGAAAAATTTTTCACAAAAAAGAAAATATAAATTAAATAATCTTTTTCAGGGCATTCCTTTCTTTGGCACTTTCTGCAGCTCAAATTTTAAATAATTGAAGTATGTGTATGAAAATTTGAAACAAGAAAATCTTCCTTATCAAAGCTATGATTTTTGACAGATACATTTTTCACAAAAAAGAAAATATAAATTAAATAATCTTTTTCAGGGCATTCCTTTCTTTGCGGCACTTTCTGCAGCTCAAATTTTAAATAATTGAAGTATGTGTATGAAAATTTGAAACAAGAAAATCTTCCTTATCAAAGCTATGATTTTTGACAGATACATAGCAGCTGATATAATAATCGTGTTTGTATCTATTTACTCTCGTCTGTCAGGGTATTTTAGCAAATAGGATTAAGGCAATTTTAATCGCGATTATGGTATACGTCTGTCTAGGCTTTAAGGCTTTTGGTTATGAAAATTAGGAAATTTTCAATGCATAGAATTCATTTAAAATATTTTGGCAAATTACCATAAGCTACGATATGTAAATAATATGTACAATAACTCTTTCTTCTTTTCTCTTTTCCGTTTTGCAGTCCGTGTGCCAAATTATTTAAGAACAGCAATGAAATGCCAAGGCTAAGGCCATTACAGAAGCCACTTTGGCGACCACTTTCCTTGACAGTTGCAAGACGCACGTCAACAACAGCAACGGAAAGTAAATCACTTATGAACTAGGATGCTCAAAGGACTGCACAAGACAGCCTAATCAAGCCTTTTTTCAATACAGTAAAGAGAGAAAAAGAGAGTGTGGAGATTAGTAGAAAAAGAGCGCTCTTTCGAAATAGAAAGAAGAAGAAAATTCACCCTGCGTCTCAAATTTCATTAAAAACTATAATTGAATGCGGCAAGAGCACTCATTGGTCGCTGCACCAACGAAGGCAACCTAAGCACATTTCCGGCAGAACGGAAAACGGAGAAAAACCACTAAACAATCACATTAGAAAGTTGAACGAAACCATAGACAAGAAGAGCCACAAAAATGCCCGCTGGACGCGTTGCAGGGAAGGCCGGCTACTCGAACCATTACTACAACGGTAAGAACTTAATCCATTTATTGGAAAAGGAGTCGTTCGCACGGAGCATTAACACTGAGATTAACACTGAGAGCCCATGACCGCATTAATTAAAATGTATGGTTCCGCTTCATTCTTTTCTTTTTCTCCAACTATTTGTTGAAATAACATTGTCCATTGTCTTGTGTACATGATGGGATGCTTTCCTTTTTTGAGTCCAATGGACTGTCCCATTTATTGCACAAACTTTTTGGGAAAGTTTGGGGAAAAAGAAAGTATCTCAGTTTGATGTCAGATTTATATAATTTTATTTACTTTCACTGGCTTTGGACTATTTAAAGGCGTACTTATTTATTTATATCGCAGGGTTAATATATCTTTCGCAATAGGAATTAATGGATTAAGACTGCGGAAAATGCTTCGCGTAAGAAAGTGGCGGGGGGTGTTTCACTCTAGAGGAAATTAAATTCCAGAGCGGTGATTGGGTCGCCAAAGCACATTTGTACAGTCTTGTTTGCACAAGTTTGAGTTAAAGAACCGAACCTTGTAGTCAGTGGAGCCACCACATATCACTAGCGATTTCGCCCATCCCTGGTGGCGGGGAGCGGTCCCTCTGCTATCCAAAACGCTGTCTACTTTACTATGTTTGTGTCATTGACGGGGACGGGTCGTCCTTTTATACGCCACCTTTAGTCAGTCATTTCGCTAGCGAAAAGGGGCAGGAAAGTGGCCTATGTTTTTTTACTTTTTTTTATTTATTTTATTAATAATTATTTTTTTGTTTTCTACTCTTTATTTAATTATTTTAAATCTTTTTTCTTACTTTCTTAAAATTTTCTCGCGTCCACTGAGCGTCGAACCGCTGACCACCAGATCGCTGGGCGAGCGCCTAACCTTTACGCTAAACGAACGAATTTAATTTCTTGGTCAAAATGGTCACTTGAGTTTAACGAATTTTTTCACTCCAAAAAAATTTGTACTTAAAAATGAACCATTAAAAAAAAAATAAAATGATAAAACCTTAAAAATTTAGGGGAAAATGTTCGTCTTCCAAAATAACTGAACTATGAACAAAAAAAAAACTGTAATTTATAAAAAAAAGGTAAAAAGTTTAGGAAAAATTCTCGCCGCCAGCAGGGATTGAACCACGAACCTCGCGGCTGTCGCGTCACAGTTTGATCCACTGAGCTATCGAACCCTTATCTGGCAGTTGATCAGAATGCGAAGTTAAAACAGACAACAGCAAAAACAATCATACGCAGCGAATAGGGAAATGTGAACTGAGGCCTATCTACTCTTTCAGGTTCATGTGGTAGGTGAAATGGCTAGTCATCAAGGACTGGTACTTTGGCATGCCACAAATATCGGGGGCGACCTACTGACTACCAGGGAATGATTTGATCTATTTTGAAACTTTTGGCTTTGATTTTAAAGTGGGTATTTTTGGTCCAGACGCGCAAATTTGGACGGATTTTGAGGCGGGCTTAAAAAACCAAGAAATTTTTTTACCATCGAAAAAAAAAAATATAAAAAAAACTAACATAAAATTCACCAAATCCCGGTCTTGATATGATTTCAGCTTTTCGAATCATCGAAAAGATCCAGGAACCAAAATTTAAGCCAGACAGGAAAATAAAATATAAAACGGCTAACAGGATATAGTAGTTGGCCTCTATGTTGTAGTTGGTCGAGAGCGAAAGGCTCTGGGTTCAACTCCCAGATGTTTGTGTCGTTTTTTCTTTTTCTGTTTTTATTTGTTTTTCTATTATACATGGTATCACTAAGGGCCCATGGGAGGCCTAAGTGTGTCACGCACCTAAGGTTGGCAGCCACACTAACCCAACCCGAGCTAAGTAAAAGCAAAATCATGCGCAACTTAAATCTCGGCCACAATACGCGAGATCAATTAAAAGCTGACTGGCAGCCAAACTAGGGAAATTAAAGACAAGGGGCTTCCTCGCAGCCTTAGTTTCTGCAGCCCCTTTCTAAAAGAAGATTTTATATAAAAATTATTACTGTTAAATTTTTAAAAATTATACATTTTCATTAATATTTTGTTTTGAAATGATCGATTATTATAAAATAGTACAAAATTTATTTTGTCAATTATTCTGGGATAAGTCACAGGTAGTTATATTTAGAAGATGTTTTCCTTATTTCATGCCAATCAGTTATTTAGATCTGATGATATCGTTTGTTCTGGCAGAAACTGTCAAGTTGCAGCGGCCCTAAAGCACCTGTAGCCTAGCCAAGTCTCAGTATTTTCAACCAACTTAAGATGCAAGAGGCTCTGGGTTCAACTTCCAGCTCGGGCGTAGATATTAGTTGTGTTGTTCTTTCTGTTTCTGCTCTTCCTGGGTTTCCGATTTGTCCGATTTGTCGTCGTATCACAACAGGCCCATGTTAGGCCCAAGTGCGTCACCCTTTATGGTCGCAGCCACACTAACCAACCAAAGAAGTTACAAAAAATATGCACCAAAAGAAAATTCAGTATTTTCAGACTTCTAGAGTCTAGACCATAACACTCCTCAAGTTAAAATCTTTTTCGGCCATTGTCATCCAATCTCTGATATTATTAACAGTCTTTAGCTGAAGTTTTTTTGTCAAAATTTTTATAAAATTTTTTTTTTTTTATAAAAACCCAAAATAATCCAGGCCTTGCCTTAAAGTCACACAAGTGAAGTTAAATAAAAGCTTTTAATGAGTTTCTTTGAGAGAAATTTGTTGATGCAAAGAAAGAATTTAAGCCGACTAAGGCAGCTTTCCCTTAATCCCTATATGATAGAAAACTTTTAACAAAAAAAAACTTTAAATCCTCTTAGATATTTTTTAAAGTGTAATGTTTTTCGGCACAACGTCTCCCCTCATCATGATTTCATTAGAAAAATTTCACGCTCTGGAGTTCATGGAAAAACAATTTTAATGAAAATAGAAAACTGCTAGCTGATGAGATAATTCTTCCCACTTAATTAAGCTCACTAACGTTCGCTTTCACATTTACCTACAATACTTTCAGTTAATTAATAAAAAAAATTTTATTTTTCATCGTTCTCGCAACTTTTTTTAACCCAATCTATGTTTTTTTTTTTTCGCACAGGTCGGTCGTATGTGGGCATCAACGAGGAGATCATGTGGGTTAGCATTGGCATGGGATTCACTATAGTCTTGCTGATTACAATCGCCCTGTGTTATATTGCAAGAGAAAAGTGTCAAAAACGTCAGCGGGAATTTTATGTGACAGCATAGCCAAGCTCATATGAACTTAAAAAAGGTCAGGAAAATGCATCGAAAAATTTCAATTTGAACATCGCATCCAAGGGCAACAAGAATGGCGAGGCGCGGAGTAAGTTTCATAGTTTCAATTTACCATTAAATGCGAAAAATTATTCAAGCACAAATTGTAACATCAAAAACGTGAATATTCATCAAAATGATTGTGGTTCAAAGGATTTTGTTGCATCCTTTGAAGAATCGACATCTGAAGAATTACGACGGCAACAGGAGTATAGTCAACCAAGCATTTCACCGACGACTTTCGAAAGTGGAAATATTCATGTACCACCGGATGAACTTAGCGCTTATGCGCCAGAGTGGAGCACAGTGCGAGGGGAGGTACTTAATGGACAGCAATTGAATCCTACGCATGTTCATATACCACCACCCAATGGCGCATGCTGCATTCGCTTATGGGCCTAAGCGAAGCTTTTAATGGATGTCGTCGACCATTACTGTTTTCTATGTTGGACATAATCATTTTAAATGCAAATCCCATAAAATAATCGTCCGATTCTAAATATTCCAGAGGAATTTTTCTCTTCCATTAAATCAAAGAACCTCCGCTTGATAACTAAAATAACCTGGACTTACATGAACACAGAAGGAGCTAATATTCTGTGTAGTTCGTTTTGGTATCATAAAATTTTCCCAATTCAATTGGCTTAGAGGTAATTGTGTGTCATTTTATTGAAATTATAACTGCTCAGTTAATAGGCGTGGCAACCGGATACTGGGAAAACGATTCCTACTTTAGAACGAAGAAATCCTTCTACATAAAAAGGGTAAAGAGGAAACTAAAAGTTTTCTCTTGATCGGCTTCTTTGAACAAGAAAAAACAGGATTTTGCATGGAAGCGACGATTTTATAAGTCGTTCAAATCAGCCTGAAGAATCTACTTAATCGATTTAAGTAATCAAAAATCTCTTTTTAACAAACAATTCTTCAATTTAGAAACCAAAAAGGACAAAGGAGTAGTAGACGGTCTACTTGAAATGTAGTTGGATAAATTTGGATAAATTTTTTACCCTTTAAACTTTTCTGCACACACATTCAATAAGATAAAAACAAATCCTTGACTAAGTAGTTTGAGCCACATAACATAATGGATCGAAAATCAATTTCTTTGCCCTCGAGGGATCAAGCCAATGTCTTTATCGTCTGAGAAATAAATAGATTCATTCTGCATTGGAATTAAAAACGATTGTACGAAAACAGGACTCACTTGGCTTAAAAGGAAATTCAAATACACATAAAGGCACCTCCTGTAACTGTTAACTTAAACGCATAACCGATTTAAACGTACGTACTTAAGTATATCAAGTTAATAAAAGTAGCTAACATTAAGATATCCTGTTAAATTTTGAGGAGGCGTGTATCGAAAGACGTCGTAATTTCTTAATAACCAAGTCGTAATATTGTAAACCTCTCAAAATTGTAATTCTTCCTCAATTAAAAGGTACCTACATATATTTAATATCTGTATTTACACGTGATCAATGTACGTATATATGAAATAAAATATACACATTCAAATCGGTTGCCTTAACCTTATTGACCTGGCCAATTGACCTTAATATTTGCTTAGTTGAAAGTTAATGAAAATGACATTCGTCAAAAGTATGTACATATTAGAAAATAAACTTCTAGCTCTTTAGATATTGACAAAGTTAACCCCTTTCAGAAGATAATCTAAAATGCCATATAATTCTAGAAATCCATAGATTAAAAAGCATAATTTAAAGAATTTTCCTTTATTGAACCAAAAATTGGGAGACAAAATTTTGCATTGTGCATTAAAATTGAGTTAGACTCAGTTTTATCAACAATTACATTCATAATTCAATGAACACAAAAACTTACAAATTTATAATTTTTTAAAAGAATTAAGAAAAATTATAGTTTGCAAACATTTAGTTATAATTAAATTTTATTATTGTGTGTTTGATTTGCTCTCTCTCCAGAGCATTAGTCCTCAGCGTCCTCCAAAAGACCTGCAAAGAAAAATAAAGAATCAATTTTCAAATTATACTTTTCAAATGAATCTCAAAATCGTGCATTCGTATTTCCTACAGGGTTTTAGACAACTAGTCGGTACTACAGCCTTCCTTAAAAGGCAAAAAAAAAATCCTGTTAAAATCTTTATTTTCCTCCGATTTGGAACACTTTTACTATTTTCGTTACTAAAAAAAATATTTAAAATTTTTGTATTCAATTTTTGAAATTTGATGGCTTTTATTTCCCGCCAAAATAATATTTCAAAATTTTGAGCCTTTGCAATGAATAAATTTTTAATATTTCCACGGGTAAGGAAAATGCAAAAAGTGCTTCAAATAGGGGGAAAGCGTCGAATTTTCCAGGAATTTTCTCCATGGGAATTTTCTTTAGGATCTGAGGAACCATTTAGAAAAAACAAATTTTTCAAAAACCCTGTAGGAAATGTCATTTTGAGACAGTTTAACCCGGAAAAGAAACTTAATTCAAAAAAATATAACGGCTTTATTTTCCCGCCAAAATGAAAATTCCAAAAAAACTTCAAAAAATAACAAAAAATACAAAATTTTCAAAACCCCAAAATTCCCAGTAGTTTCCGAGATATAAGCATTTGAAATTTTGACATCCACCTTCTGTTTTTCCTGTTCGCCTAGTGAACCAGACGAAGTTTTTGGATTTGAGCTCCGCATTTCTTTGGCATATGATTTTCTCGATAACTAAAATCTTTTTTGAAACTTCGGCGGTAAGTATGCAATCTTTTGAGTCTCCATCACCCTTTGCAATGAATAAAATTTTCATATTTCCACGGGTAGAGAAAATGCAAAAAGTGCTTCAAATAGGGGGAAAGCGTGGAATTTTCCAGGAATTTTCTCCATGGGAATTTTCTTTAGGATCTGAGGAACCATTTAGAAAAAAAAAATTTCAAAAACCCTGTAGGAAATGTCATTTTGAGACAGTTTAACCCGAAAAAGAAACTTAATTCAAAAAAATATAACGGCTTTATTTTCCCGCCAAAATGAAAATTCCAAAAAAACTTCAAAAAATAACAAAAAATACAAAATTTTCAAAACCCCAAAATTCCCAGTAGTTTCCGAGATATAAGCATTTGAAATTTTGGCATCCACCTTCTGTTTTTCCTGTTCGCCTAGTGAACCAGACGAATTTTTTCGAATTGAGCTCCGCATTTCTTGGGCATATGATTTTCTCGATAACTAAAGTCTTTTTTGAAACTTCGGCGGTAAGTATGCATTCTTGTGATCCTCCATCACACTTTGCAATGAATAAAATTTTCATATTTCCACGGGTAAGGAAAATGCAAAAAGTGCTTCAAATAGGGGGAAAGCGTGGAATTTTCCAGGAATTTTCTCCATGGGAATTTTCTTTAGGATCTGAGGAACCATTTAGAAAAAAAAAAATTTCAAAAACCCTGTAGGAAATGTCATTTTGAGACAGTTTAACCCGAAAAAGAAACTTAATTCAAAAAAATATAACGGCTTTATTTTCCCGCCAAAATGCAAATTCCAAAAAAACTTCAAAAAATAACAAAAAATACAAAATTTTCAAAACCCCAAAATTCCCAGTAGTTTCCGAGATATAAGCATTTGAAATTTTGGCATCCACCTTCTGTTTTTCCTGTTCGCCTAGTGAACCAGACGAATTTTTTCGAATTGAGCTCCGCATTTCTTGGGCATATGATTTTCTCGATAACTAAAGTCTTTTTTGAAACTTCGGCGGTAAGTATGCATTCTTGTGATCCTCCATCACACTTTGCAATGAATAAAATTTTAATATTTCCACGGGTAAGGAAAATGCAAAAAGTGCTTCAAATAGGGGGAAAGCGTAGAATTTTCCAGGAATTTTCTCCATGGGAATTTTCTTTAGGATCTGAGGAACCATTTAGAAAAAAAAAATTTTCAAAAACCCTGTAGGAAATGTCATTTTGAGACAGTTTAACCCGAAAAAGCAACTTAATTCAAAAAAATATAACGGCTTTATTTTCCCGCCAAAATGAAAATTCCAAAAAAACTTCAAAAAATAACAAAAAATACAAAATTTTCAAAACCCCAAAATTCCCAGTAGTTTCCGAGATATAAGCATTTGAAATTTTGGCATCCACCTTCTGTTTTTCCTGTTCGCCTAGTGAACCAGACGAATTTTTTCGAATTGAGCTCCGCATTTCTTGGGCATATGATTTCCTCGATAACTAAAGTCTTTTTTGAAACTTCGGCGGTAAGTATGCAATCTTTTGAGTCTCCATCACCCTTTGCAATGAATAAAATTTTAATATTTCCACGGGTAAGGAAAATGCGAAAAGTGCTTCAAATAGGGGGAAAGCGTGGAATTTTCCAGGAATTTTCTCCATGGGAATTTTCTTTAGCATCTGAGGAACCATTTAGAAAAAAAAAAATTTTCAAAAACCCTGTAGGAAATGTCATTTTGAGACAGTTTAACCCGAAAAAGAAACTTAATTCAAAAAAATATAACGGCTTTATTTTCCCGCCAAAATGAAAATTCCAAAAAAACTTCAAAAAATAACAAAAAATACAAAATTTTCAAAACCCCAAAATTCCCAGTAGTTTCCGAGATATAAGCATTTGAAATTTTGGCATCCACCTTCTGTTTTTCCTGTTCGCCTAGTGAACCAGACGAATTTTTTCGAATTGAGCTCCGCATTTCTTGGGCATATGATTTTCTCGATAACTAAAGTCTTTTTGGAAACTTCGGCGGTAAGTATGCATTCTTGTGATCCTCCATCACACTTTGCAATGAATAAAATTTTAATATTTCCACGGGTAAGGAAAATGCAAAAGTGCTTCAAATAGGGGGAAAGCGTGGAATTTTCCAGGAATTTTCTCCATGGGAATTTTCTTTAGGATCTGAGGAACCATTTAGAAAAAAAAAATTTCAAAAACCCTGTAGGAAATGTCATTTTGAGACAGGTTAAACCCGAAAAAGAAACTTAATTCAAAAAAATATAACGGCTTTATTTTCCCGCCAAAATGAAAATTCCAAAAAAACTTCAAAAAATAACAAAAAATACAAAATTTTCAAAACCCCAAAATTCCCAGTAGTTTCCGAGATATAAGCATTTGAAATTTTGGCATCCACCTTCTGTTTTTCCTGTTCGCCTAGTGAACCAGACGAATTTTTTGGAATTGAGCTCCGCATTTCTTGGGCATATGATTTTCTCGATAACTAAAGTCTTTTTTGAAACTTCGGCGGTAAGTATGCAATCTTTTGATCCTCCATCACACTTTGCAATGAATAAAATTTTAATATTTCCACGGGTAAGGAAAATGCAAAAAGTGCTTCAAATAGGGGGAAAGCGTCGAATTTTCCAGGAATTTTCTCCATGGGAATTTTCTTTAGGATCTGAGGAACCATTTAGAAAAAAAAAATTTTCAAAAACCCTGTAGGAAATGTCATTTTGAGACAGTTTAACCCGAAAAAGAAACTTAATTCAAAAAAATATAACGGCTTTATTTTCCCGCCAAAATGAAAATTCCAAAAAAACTTCAAAAAATAACAAAAAATACAAAATTTTCAAAACCCCAAAATTCCCAGTAGTTTCCGAGATATAAGCATTTGAAATTTTGGCATCCACCTTCTGTTTTTCCTGTTCGCCTAGTGAACCAGACGAATTTTTTGGTTTGAGCTCCGCATTTCTTGGCATATGATTTTCTCGATAACTAAGTCTTTTTTGAAACTTCGGCGGTAAGTATGCATTCTTTGATCTCCATCACCCTTTGCAATGAATAAAATTTTAATATTTCCACGGGTAAGGAAAATGCAAAAAGTGCTTCAAATAGGGGGAAAGCGTGAATTTTCCAGGAATTTTCTCCATGGGAATTTTCTTTAGATCTGAGGAACCATTTAGAAAAAAAAAATTTTCAAAAACCCTGTAGGAAATGTCATTTTGAGACAGTTTAACCCGAAAAAGAAACTTAATTCAAAAAAATATAACGGCTTTATTTTCCCGCCAAAATGAAAATTCCAAAAAAACTTCAAAAAATAAAAAAAATACAAATTTTCAAAACCCCAAAATTCCCAGTAGTTTCCGAGATATAAGCATTTGAAATTTTGGCATCCACCTTCTGTTTTTCCTGTTCGCCTAGTGAACCAGACGAATTTTTTGGAATTGAGCTCCGCATTTCTTTGGCATATGATTTTCTCGATAACTAAAGTCTTTTTTGAAACTTCGGCGGTAAGTATGCATTCTTTT
>CM035808.1:5226821-5476043 GCA_020466095.1 Chlorops oryzae | reverse complement strand
CAGGAAAAACAGAAGGTGGATGCCAAAATTTCAAATGCTTATATCTCGGAAACTACTGGGAATTTTGGGGTTTTGAAAATTTTGTATTTTTTTTATTTTTTGAAGTTTTTTTGGAATTTTCATTTTGGCGGGAAAATAAAGCCGTTATATTTTTTTGAATTAAGTTTCTTTTTCGGGTTAAACTGTCTCAAAATGACATTTCCTACAGGGTTTTTGAAATTTTTTTTTTTCTAAATGGTTCCTCAGATCCTAAAGAAAATTCCCATGGAGAAAATTCCTGGAAAATTCCACGCTTTCCCCCTATTTGGGGGGGGGGGGGGGGGGGGGGGGGGGGGGGTTTTTTTTTTTTTTTTTTTTTTTTTTTTTTTTTTTTTTTTTTATATCTCGGAAACTACTGGGAATTTGGGGTTTTGAAAATTTTGTTTTTTTTTTATTTTTTGAAGTTTTTTTGGAATTTTCATTTTGGCGGGAAAATAAAGCCGTTATATTTTTTTGAATTAAGTTTCTTTTTCGGGTTAAACTGTCTCAAAATGACATTTCCTACAGGGTTTTTGAAATTTTTTTTTTCTAAATGGTTCCTCAGATCCTAAAGAAAATTCCCATGGAGAAAATTCCTGGAAAATTCTACGCTTTCCCCCTATTTGAAGCACTTTTTCGCATTTTCCTTACCCGTGGAAATATTAAAATTTTATTCATTGCAAAGTGTGATGGAGGATCACAAGAATGCATACTTACCGCCGAAGTTTCAAAAAGACTTTAGTTATCGAGAAAATCATATGCCCAAGAAATGCGGAGCTCAATTCGAAAAAATTCGTCTGGTTCACTAGGCGAACAGGAAAAACAGAAGGTGGATGCCAAAATTTCAAATGCTTATATCTCGGAAACTACTGGGAATTTTGGGGTTTTGAAAATTTTGTATTTTTTTTTATTTTTTGAAGTTTTTTTGGAATTTTCATTTTGGCGGGAAAATAAAGCCGTTATATTTTTTTGAATTAAGTTTCTTTTTCGGGTTAAACTGTCTCAAAATGACATTTCCTACAGGGTTTTTGAAATTTTTTTTTTTCTAAATGGTTCCTCAGATCCTAAAGAAAATTCCCATGGAGAAAATTCCTGGAAAATTCTACGCTTTCCCCCTATTTGAAGCACTTTTCGCATTTTCCTTACCCGTGGAAATATTAAAATTTTATTCATTGCAAAGTGTGATGGAGGATCACAAGAATGCATACTTACCGCCGAAGTTTCAAAAAAGACTTTAGTTATCGAGAAAATCATATGCCCAAGAAATGCGGAGCTCAATTCGAAAAAATTCGTCTGGTTCACTAGGCGAACAGGAAAAACAGAAGGTGGATGCCAAAATTTCAAATGCTTATATCTCGGAAACTACTGGGAATTTTGGGTTTTGAAAATTTTGTATTTTTTTTTATTTTTTGAAGTTTTTTTGGAATTTTCATTTTGGCGGGAAAATAAAGCCGTTATATTTTTTTGAATTAAGTTTCTTTTTCGGGTTAAACTGTCTCAAAATGACATTTCCTACAGGGTTTTTGAAATTTTTTTTTTCTAAATGGTTCCTCAGATGCTAAAGAAAATTCCCATGGAGAAAATTCCTGGAAAATTCCACGCTTTCCCCCTATTTGAAGCACTTTTCGCATTTTCCTTACCCGTGGAAATATTAAAATTTTATTCATTGCAAAGTGTGATGGAGGATCACAAGAATGCATACTTACCGCCGAAGTTTCAAAAAAGACTTTAGTTATCGAGGAAATCATATGCCCAAGAAATGCGGAGCTCAATTCGAAAAAATTCGTCTGGTTCACTAGGCGAACAGGAAAAACAGAAGGTGGATGCCAAAATTTCAAATGCTTATATCTCGGAAACTACTGGGAATTTTGGGGTTTTGAAAATTTTGTATTTTTTGTTATTTTTTGAAGTTTTTTTGGAATTTTCATTTTGGCGGGAAAATAAAGCCGTTATATTTTTTTGAATTAAGTTTCTTTTTCGGGTTAAACTGTCTCAAAATGACATTTCCTACAGGGTTTTTGAAAATTTTTTTTTTCTAAATGGTTCCTCAGATCCTAAAGAAAATTCCCATGGAGAAAATTCCTGGAAAATTCCACGCTTTCCCCCTATTTGAAGCACTTTTCGCATTTTCCTTACCCGTGGAAATATTAAAATTTTATTCATTGCAAAGTGTGATGGAGGATCACAAGAATGCATACTTACCGCCGAAGTTTCAAAAAAGACTTTAGTTATCGAGGAAATCATATGCCCAAGAAATGCGGAGCTCAATTCGAAAAAATTCGTCTGGTTCACTAGGCGAACAGGAAAAACAGAAGGTGGATGCCAAAATTTCAAATGCTTATATCTCGGAAACTACTGGGAATTTTGGGGTTTTGAAAATTTTGTATTTTTTGTTATTTTTTGAAGTTTTTTTTGGAATTTTCATTTTGGCGGGAAAATAAAGCCGTTATATTTTTTTGAATTAAGTTTCTATTTCGGGTTAAACTGTCTCAAAATGACATTTCCTACAGGGTTTTTGAAATTTTTTTTTTCTAAATGGTTCCTCAGATCCTAAAGAAAATTCCCATGGAGAAAATTCCTGGAAAATTCTACGCTTTCCCCCTATTTGAAGCACTTTTCGCATTTTCCTTACCCGTGGAAATATTAAAATTTTATTCATTGCAAAGTGTGATGGAGGATCACAAGAATGCATACTTACCGCCGAAGTTTCAAAAAAGACTTTAGTTATCGAGGAAATCATATGCCCAAGAAATGCGGAGCTCAATTCGAAAAAATTCGTCTGGTTCACTAGGCGAACAGGAAAAACAGAAGGTGGATGCCAAAATTTCAAATGCTTATATCTCGGAAACTACTGGGAATTTTGGGGTTTTGAAAATTTTGTATTTTTTTTTATTTTTTGAAGTTTTTTTGGAATTTTCATTTTGGCGGGAAAATAAAGCCGTTATATTTTTTTGAATTAAGTTTCTTTTTCGGGTTAAACTGTCTCAAAATGACATTTCCTACAGGGTTTTTGAAATTTTGTTTTTTCTAAATGGTTCCTCAGATCCTAAAGAAAATTCCCATGGAGAAAATTCCTGGAAAATTCTACGCTTTCCCCCTATTTGAAGCACTTTTGCATTTTCCTTACCCGTGGAAATATAAAATTTTATTCATTGCAAAGTGTGATGGAGGATCACAAGAATGCATACTTACCGCCGAAGTTTCAAAAAAGACTTTAGTTATCGAGGAAATCATATGCCCAAGAAATGCGGAGCTCAATTCGAAAAAATTCGTCTGGTTCACTAGGCGAACAGGAAAAACAGAAGGTGGATGCCAAAATTTCAAATGCTTATATCTCGGAAACTACTGGGAATTTTGGGGTTTTGAAAATTTTGTATTTTTTTTTATTTTTTGAAGTTTTTTTGGAATTTTCATTTTGGCGGGAAAATAAAGCCGTTATATTTTTTTGAATTAAGTTTCTTTTTCGGGTTAAACTGTCTCAAAATGACATTTCCTACAGGGTTTTTGAAAATTTTTTTTTTTCTAAATGGTTCCTCAGATCCTAAAGAAAATTCCCATGGAGAAAATTCCTGGAAAATTCTACGCTTTCCCCCTATTTGAAGCACTTTTCGCATTTTCCTTACCCGTGGAAATAATAAAATTTTATTCATTGCAAAGTGTGATGGAGGATCACAAGAATGCATACTTACCGCCGAAGTTTCAAAAAAGACTTTAGTTATCGAGGAAATCATATGCCCAAGAAATGCGGAGCTCAATTCGAAAAAATTCGTCTGGTTCACTAGGCGAACAGGAAAAACAGAAGGTGGATGCCAAAATTTCAAATGCTTATATCTCGGAAACTACTGGGAATTTTGGGGTTTTGAAAATTTTGTATTTTTTTTATTTTTTGAAGTTTTTTTGGAATTTTCATTTTGGCGGGAAAATAAAGCCGTTATATTTTTTTGAATTAAGTTTCTTTTTCGGGTTAAACTGTCTCAAAATGACATTTCCTACAGGGTTTTTGAAATTTTTTTTTTCTAAATGGTTCCTCAGATGCTAAAGAAAATTCCCATGGAGAAAATTCCTGGAAAATTCCACGCTTTCCCCCTATTTGAAGCACTTTTCGCATTTTCCTTACCCGTGGAAATATTAAAATTTTATTCATTGCAAAGTGTGATGGAGGATCACAAGAATGCATACTTACCGCCGAAGTTTCAAAAAAGACTTTAGTTATCGAGAAAATCATATGCCCAAGAAATGCGGAGCTCAATTCGAAAAAATTCGTCTGGTTCACTAGGCGAACAGGAAAAACAGAAGGTGGATGCCAAAATTTCAAATGCTTATATCTCGGAAACTACTGGGAATTTTGGGGTTTTGAAAATTTTGTATTTTTTTTTATTTTTGAAGTTTTTTTGGAATTTTCATTTTGGCGGGAAAATAAAGCCGTTATATTTTTTTGAATTAAGTTTCTTTTTCGGGTTAAACTGTCTCAAAATGACATTTCCTACAGGGTTTTTGAAATTTTTTTTTTTCTAAATGGTTCCTCAGATCCTAAAGAAAATTCCCATGGAGAAAATTCCTGGAAAATTCTACGCTTTCCCCCTATTTGAAGCACTTTTCGCATTTTCCTTACCCGTGGAAATAATAAAAATTTTATTCATTGCAAAGTGTGATGGAGGATCACAAGAATGCATACTTACCGCCGAAGTTTCAAAAAAGACTTAAGTTATCGAGAAAATCATATGCCCAAGAAATGCGGAGCTCAATTCGAAAAAATTCGTCTGGTTCACTAGGCGAACAGGAAAAACAGAAGGTGGATGCCAAAATTTCAAATGCTTATATCTCGGAAACTACTGGGAATTTTGGGGTTTTGAAAATTTTGTATTTTTTTTTATTTTTTGAAGTTTTTTTGGAATTTTCATTTTGGCGGGAAAATAAAGCCGTTATATTTTTTTGAATTAAGTTTCTTTTTCGGGTTAAACTGTCTCAAAATGACATTTCCTACAGGGTTTTTGAAATTTTTTTTTTCTAAATGGTTCCTCAGATCCTAAAGAAAATTCCCATGGAGAAAATTCCTGGAAAATTCTACGCTTTCCCCCTATTTGAAGCACTTTTTCGCATTTTCCTTACCCGTGGAAATATTAAAATTTTATTCATTGCAAAGTGTGATGGAGGATCACAAGAATGCATACTTACCGCCGAAGTTTCAAAAAAGACTTTAGTTATCGAGGAAATCATATGCCCAAGAAATGCGGAGCTCAATTCGAAAAAATTCGTCTGGTTCACTAGGCGAACAGGAAAAACAGAAGGTGGATGCCAAAATTTCAAATGCTTATATCTCGGAAACTACTGGGAATTTTGGGGTTTTGAAAATTTTGTATTTTTTGTTATTTTTTGAAGTTTTTTTGGAATTTTAATTTTGGCGGGAAAATAAAGCCGTTATATATTTTTGAATGAAGTTTATTTTTCAGGTTTAACTGTCTCAAAATGACAATTATTTGAAATATCATTTTGGCGGGAAAAAGAAGCCGTCGAATCTTAAAACTAGAGTACATTTAAGGGCATAATGACATTTTATATGATAGAGTGATTGACAACTTTTCACTACTGAACGTCTCTTTAAAACCTTAAAAGAATTCGTGCGGGGTAAGCTGCTGGACAATTCTATATTTTCTCACCATTCTGCCTATGCTCTTTCAAATTGAGATTGTTTGCTCCAATACAAATATAATAAAAATAATATTTGATTAAAATTTTATGTTGAAATTAAATTGCGTTTAGGAATTGGTTTTAAATGTTGCTTTGAAGCACTTTACATCGGTGGATCCCAAATTCCTAATACTATGTCCATGTTGACACTAAAATAGTATTTTTTACTTTAATTCTTTTTATTTTATTATTTATAAAATTCGATTTGATACATGAATCACAATATTGCAAATCAATCTGCAATCTTACAATCTTTAAAAAAAAAAGAAGATCTGCTAACGCCGTCGGCCTACATTTGATATGATTCGAAGTTTTTTATTTTATTAAAAATTTAAATTGAAATTCTTTTTCGTTATGATGGTAAACTTCGTCTATCTTATTTGATTTTTATTTTTAAGAATTTTGCAACTTTTGTAATTTCAGCACGAGGGGCAAAACAAAAACTTATTTAGATTAATATTTTAATCAATAAGAGTTTTATCGTTAAATTTTTCTTACTAAATAAACTTTATATTAAATTATGAAATTCCAAATGGCTGACCTGTTCTCAACAGCATCAATAAAACTTTGCTCAGTTTGAAGTCAACACATTATCCTTGAGATCTAGCATAAAACTCTCTCTCTCTTCGATTGGGATAGTTCTTTTCCTAGTTGCGGCTGCAGAATATGTGAATCGGTGAATTTGTGAATTTGTACGAGCCCATGAACGCTCGCAGTTCATGGCAGTTGGGACATCTGTTTTTCATTGTTTTAAAAAATGCAAATTGAATAAAAAATTGGCGTTTATCGAATAACTTGAATAACTTGGCACATGAAGCCATGTACAAAAAGGTGAACGTCTATAGGAATGCTCGAAAATGGAATAATAACAGCTTCCACTGTTACACTCACTCAAATATTTATTCGTTGAAGAGCGCCTTGGCATAATATGTTTTCCAAAGAAATGCTGTGCTTGAATTTATTCATGCATTTCAAAATATCCTTGCTAAAGGACTTAGTTCGTGTGCTGCGCCGAAGGTCGTCAGACGCGTATGTTAATGAAGTAAGTACTTTACATAATTTTTGATTGCAGCGAAATCAGTATAAATGTCAACATGTTCCGGTGCTAAGGAATCTGGAATTCTCGTAGATTAATAATTTAATGTAGGTATAATAATTCTGCTGAGACAAAAGGACGTTTGCTCCATATCTCCTTGACACGAGTTACTCGATTTGTGTATTGGTTCGTGAAAATTCCATTGGTAAGGCTTGAGTTGCTATGAAATGCTTACTTGAAAACAAAAGAACGATGTGTAGGCGAGTATATCCTGCCATTCTTCTACAAGCAATCTGAGTGCATTAAGCTCGGCATTGTCATATCCTTCATATTAATCAATAGGGTTCCGCGGTCCCCTGAAATTAAAAAAAAATAAATTTAATGCGAAATTAACTCTTTTTAAAAGTGTTCTCAAAATCTTTGATTATTACTAGAGCTCGGATTTTGAATATTTTAAATTTTTTTGAATTATTTTAATTTATTGAATATTTTGAATTTTTTACATTTAACTGTGCTTTTTGAATATTTTATTCACTGAAGTAGGCTTTTTTTTGTTAATTTGACAATTCAACATTTTAATAGGCATACTAAATCGAACTAATTTGGAATTTTTGACTGAATTTTTTGAATTTTTTTGAATATTTTTTGAATACATATTTTGAATTTTTTTCGTTTTTTTTTTGAATATTTTGAATTTTTTGCATTTTTTTTGTGAATATTTTGAATTTTTTGCATTTTTTTTTTTTTTTTGATTTTTTTAAATATTTTGAATTTTTTGCATTTTTGTTGGATTTTTTTTTTGAATATTTTTTGAATATTTTGAATTTTTTGCATTTTTTTGAATATTTTTTGAATTTTTTGCATTTAAAAAAAATTTTTTTAAATATTTTTTTCAACTAATTTGGAATTTTTGACTGTGAATTTTTGCATTTTTGTTTGAATTTTTTCAATTTTTTTTAAATTTTTTAGAATTTTTTTTTTTGAATTTTTTTTTCATTTTTTTACATATTCAAATTCCGAGGCATAATTATTACGATAAAAAGAATTTCAAATAATTTTTTACCTTTTTAATTAAAAGATTTTTGCATTGAATTCCTTTTATCAATGAGACTGATAAAAATTTAAAGAATAAAAAGGATTTTTCAAAGAACTTAAATAAAAATATTCAGGGGAATTAATTTTGAGACCTTTTTGAAGTCTCTTTTGGCTTTTTAATAATTTTTTTTTTTATCCTATTGAGGACATTTTACCCAAGTCCCAATGATTACAAAGAAGACATTATCTGAAGTTGAATGAAAAATTAATCTTCAAATTCAAAGAAAATTTTAACAAGCATAAAAGTTTTTCCGCAGAAAATGTATCCCAAATATTCTTGTAATCGCTCATTATCAATACTTTTTTTTTTGGCGAAAACTTGACACTCTAATAAAAAGCTAATTTATTGAGAAGAAAATTTATTGGAATTTTTCCACATCATAACTGAAAATAATATCGAAAGTTGTCCCATCATCAAGCCAATTTGACAGCCAATTTGCTCAAGCCTGTTTCGATGAGTGCAGTTTAAGTAAAAGCCATTTTTTTTTTATTGAATTGAAACCATAGAGTTGCCAAAAGTATATTCCCTAAACTCTTACAAGTAGTTGTAAAAAATAAAAAAAAATAAAAAAAAACATAGATAAAACATAAAAATAACGAGGGGGAAAATTCAACATCATCCGGTGTCATTCTTATATGCTGCGGACTAATGTTGTTGTTTCTGTTGTTTCTGTTGTTGTTGTTCTCAATGACCTCTAACTAACAATTTATGAGGATGTTAGTGCGTCCCAACGGTATTGTGCACAACAAGCTTTCGGTCTTCACACTTCCTAGCAAACTTTCTTGTTTCGTTGAAAAGGCAAGGAAAAATACACAAAAGGAAGATGCTTCAAAGATGGAAGAAAAAAGAAAAAGAAAAACCAAAATATAAAGAGACAAAATACCTGAGAAGAAGAAGAAGAAGAAAAAAGCCATCTCAATGGTTGACGCAAGATTATTGCTTTTTAAATTTATAACTCAAATAAAAAGAAAACGGAAGTTGAAAACGAAAGACGGCACGGTAAGGAGTCCCCCGCTGCTGTAAGAATTTTGTGTAAATAAATTTTACTTCGCTTTTTCTTGATATTGAATCAAATAAATTGAATTTGAATTGTTCATTATTCTGAAACAAAATAAATGGAAAGGAAGTTCTTAAAACAATAAGGATAGCGATCGTAACTGAAGGAAAATCTGGGTCCCTTATAGGGATTAAAGGTTAGAGAGCTCAAACTTCGCACGTTTCCTTTATACATTGATGAAGGAAAGACAGTCTCGAAAAGCTTATGTTAACACTACTCTTATCAGAACAGACCTTAAAGAGTAAAATCTCAGGTTCAAAATGCAATCTCAGACAATAGAAATAGTGAAAGAAACTGAGATTAAGAGAGATATTGATAATGCAGAGTCCTTCGGGACTTGTAGTCGGGGAGTTGTTGTGTTCATTACTGCTACGCTTGAGGGGGTATTTTGGTAGAGAATTTTGACAAAAAATATTTTTAATTTTAACTGCACATTATTAACTTCTAAATATGTACCCTCCAAAGGAAATTCTAGAGTTCCAAGAATTCCCGAAGTTACAGCTGTTTTGGTGCCACGGCGACTTTCATGGGTCCTGCCGAGATATTTAAAAGCATTTTCCTAAAGAGGCCTTTTATCAGCACTAATGAACCGATTGACTTCAGGTCAATGGCACACACCTCTTTAATATAACTGGCTCTAGACCGTACCAAAAATATAAAACAAATAAACTCCCTATTTTATTGTAGTTGATAATTGCATATAATATAATATAAAGCGATATTAACAATAAGGCGGGCACGCCAATGGTGTATATATGCACAATTTAGCCGACCTACCTCAAATCGTTGAGGTGGTCATAATGGCTAAGGTGTTGTTTAAAGATACCTGATGATGAACCTGTAAGCTAGGTTCGAAACCGGTCGTATCGGCTTTCCACACTTCTCGGCAATTTATGAAAAATAAATTTTTTCAATTGCCAAAATTTACATTTTTCACTATAAGTGAAAAATGAGGGACCCAAAATCCCAAATAATATATAATAATAAATCGATATCTTTTTCGTTTATTAAAATATAGGCTATGAAGAGCATCTCGTGAGTCACAAGACCTTCAAAAAATATAATGGCGCCGATATATGAAAACTCATCATTAAAGAGAGAAGAAGAACAATACAACGAGAAGTCATCTCTGGGAGCCATCCCGAAGCTTATGAAGTAATGGAGTCGCGCCTGCACTTGAATTGTACGCTTGGCATTAAGCAGCATCGAGCTTGCGCAAGCATGTGCTTCGAAAAGTGGAAAGAAGGATAAAAGTAAAATGCACCAGCCGATTGTTCTAGCAGCAAGAAACAACCACTTGCAAAAAACCCAGTTGCAAATAAGGGGAAGTCTTCTACTAAGCATCACTTGAACTATCCCAACCACTGTCAATAGGCATTAGTTCTCGTGGCAGTCATTGAGCAGGGAAAAGGTGATGTATTCAAAGAATATTTGTTTTTTTTTTAATCAAAAAGTAGCATATTTTCAGGATTGAGCTAAAATGTAGAAGCAAAAGCAAAACCAAAACTTTTTTGAACCCCTCACTTTCTGCCTGCTCATGAGAGGCATTGGGAGGGCCTACCCAAAGCGGCCATGCTCGAACAAAGTAGATGTGTAAAAGTGATGGGAAAAGTCTATGATATCCCCACGCTTAAGAATGTTCAAATGATCAATCAAGAGAGCATGAAATTTGCAACTGGGGAGCTTCAAAGAAAAGCGAAGTAATTATAAAAACAACACGAAGATTTAGGAAAACGTTGAGCGGAACTGTTTCGAATAGCGAAACCTTAGCGCATAAGTGCATGACTTTCTCCCTGTTAAAGCGGTGCATCAACGATTAGAATGAGAGTTTCAATGAGAAGCGATACTATCAGATGGTCTCATCTCCAGCGCACATATTCACGGGCCATAGCAATGTAGAGTGGACTTCAGTGTAGGGATCTAGGGTTGTTAAGCAGTAAGCTAGTGAAGGACATGAATCATGTATTCAAATATTGGACATTAATAAAGCTTATAAATCGAATCCGAGGGATTTTTATTTGAAATGGCAGTTAGGTTACAACAAGCACCAGGACCTTTAAGATCGTTTATGCAAGCTATGTTCCCTTAGCCCTCTAATGCCACAATTTTTTTTTTTCACTGAAAAGTTCAGATAAGACTAATTTCGGGTAGAAAAACATGAATCTGAAATTATTAGATATAATTTTTTTTTTGGTAAATTGTTCGAAAAAAGTCCGTCTAAAGACGGAGCCAGGAATTTGAGGCTAAGAGAAGGGTGAGACTTTTTCTCTCAGTATCTTGAAGCGATCAAGGTAACCAAGAGCTTGGGGATCCACATAAGTATTATATTGCTTACAGACACGTAATCCTACGCCTAGCCACCAAGGGACATGTTCACAGGACATTCTCCTCTGGTTTTTACTCTGACCTACAAATCCTACTGAGATAAACATTTATCAGCCACATTTTTCTCAGGTATAAGACCTCCAATGCCCTGTAAACAATTCATTGTAGGTTTTGATATTGTTTCTGCTAAAATTTAGAGTAGCCTCTGTCCTGATAGGCCTGAGACTGATAAGCCTTTTGACCTGATGGGTATCCCTACTTTTTTAAAAATCAGCTATCATTTTGTGTAAAAAAAAATTATTCAACATAAGGCATACCCCTTAAAGGAAACCCATCTGTGAAAGTATTTCGAAAGAACTGAAGAGAAGAGAATTAACTGAAACCGGATGTGTCAATAAAACAAAGCAAAATGGAATGAAATCTGAAATGGAATCAGTAAATATCAAAAATCACAAATTGAGCCAACTGGCAAACACGTGATGAACCATCAAAACAAAGCAAGCATTTCCGCGCGCAGGCATACGTAATATCGTTATCGCAATTTAAAATGATTGTCATTTCCGTATCCGCCAAGCTTTACAGACATTCACGAGAAATATGCACGCATCAAATACAGATGAACGCGTACCGACAAGAATAGAGTACGTACCTACATACGTAAATGTGGTCGAAGTGAATGTGTTGAAATACACAAGGTTTAATGGGGGGGGGCGGCGGAAAAATACCCATCAAGTCAAAACATGTTTGCAAGCGTGTATCCTTCAACTGTCTGGTTCATTTGCCGATAGCCTAGATAACGTAAATGCCTATGACAGCATTGCATACCATCAGTCAACATGTTACATAGTTTTTCATTGAAATTTTTTGCGGCAAAGTATTCATTCAGGTCTCATTTTCAACACGTCTGCAGCCAATTCCGGAACCCTTCAACAATTCATTCAATTCATATCCAGCAGCGCTTTACAATTATCTCAAGAGCATTCCAAAACATCAATTTTATCTTTCACTTCTCACACGTTTGCCACTTGAATCGTTCTTTGTAATAAATTTAATAGCATTACTTAGTTTTAATAAGTGTTATTAATTCTTCCACACCGCCCTCCCCCCTCATCGAAAAACTGTTTTTTCACTGTGCAAAATTTGTTTGCATTTCTTCCGAGAACTTTATCGAAATGGAAATATTGTGTTTGTGATTGAAAATTTGATGCCAGTATGTCAAGAGCCATCTTACATTCGAGTCTTGTCTAGCGCTCTATCATTCTATCAGCATCAGCAGCACAGCATCCATTGCCAACGCTGAATTCGTCATCATCATCACATCATCATCATCACCATCACTCATCACTCATCATCATCATCATCACCATCACCATTGTGCCTTTCCCAATCAAAAATTGTTCAACATGAGCACGTAAATAGTGTACACAGTAGGTACAACCACCCGCCCAATAACATTCAGACCCGAAGACGACCATCCGCAAGTGCGATGTCACGCATTCAATAAATGGATTGGAAAGGAACATTGTTTACTGTATGTACCGTACTTTAATCAATGTATTTGACTTTCATATTAATTGTCTAAGCTATTCCAATAGAAATTTTTTTTTAAGCGAAAGGATAATCTCCACAAGCAAAACAAAATTTATTTTATAATAAAAAACCAACTTACTGTTCGGTATAAATAGCTCTACAATCTGGTTAAATATCCATACATATACTACAATGCCTTCAGCATTCCATGAATCTATTTTAAAACCCATTCTTTTGCCTTTCCTCCTGATAGCTTGTAATGTTCTCCCCGTCGACTTAACGCCACTTGTCAATTCGTTACATAATGCTGCGAAATGCGCACATGCTATGCATTGAAACCTGCACACACATGTTCACATGCAGCTTAATCGGATGACATTGGCATTGGGAAGAATTGGAATTTTACATTTCTGCATTTAATCTCCATTTCGACAAGAAGAATTTCTCGCATGCACAACTTTCGCAAATCGTGTGTAAATAATATTAGTCGAGCATGAAAACACACACAATTCAATCAATCTTCCAAATGCATTTTCTCAAGCCTTCATCGTCATCGTCATCATCCTTATCATCATCATTGCGGGCGGATGAAGACAAAGCACTGCTAAGAGAATTGAATATCAATGGGTGTTCTTCGAAGTTTGATTGAAGAAGTGCAACTGAAATTTGATTGGCAAAACATCGAAAGAGGATTCGATTTTATTCTTCAAAGCTAAGACTTTTCGACGCTGCAGGAAAGCCACTTGCCAAATTTTGTAGGATTCTAGGATATTCTCGATTGCACAGGTGTGAAATGCTTCAAATCTTTCAAAATAATCTGCAAATTTTTTAACAAAAATATCTCAAGTCTTTTGAATTCTTATTGAAAATCGAATGGATTCTTAGAAAACAATTTTTCCTTTTCCGCATATTAAGG
The DNA here is from genome assembly GCA_020466095.1 of Chlorops oryzae. Classification (NCBI taxonomy): domain Eukaryota; kingdom Metazoa; phylum Arthropoda; class Insecta; order Diptera; family Chloropidae; genus Chlorops; species Chlorops oryzae. The sequence continues at coordinate 5,462,377 of CM035808.1, read as the reverse complement.
AATTTCCGTTGTCCAATGCGTCATGTGGGCAAATTTTATATATATTCAAAAATTCATCTTAGCCTTACTGTGCTCTCCTAAAAGATGTAAACCGTTGATGCAGCCTTTCAGGCGTTTAATTTTAAATTGCTGTGCATTTGGAACCTCAAATAATATGTATCAAAAGTAGTGTACTAGGTCAGACCGATTTCATCATCATCGTCATCATCATCAGACCGTATCAACGATTGTTTAATGGCATGGCAAGAGGTTCACTTTTGAACCCAAAGCTACAGCTGATTTACCAGTGATTTGCCAAAAAAAAAAAAAAATAAATAAATAAAAATAACAAAAAATTATTCCATTGTACGTAGACGTACCCATTGGCTTTGTGTGCTTTACATTTCAAATTCAAAGAGGTAACATGTAACAAGGAAAACCAAATTAACAGAGTGCATAAAACTGAGTTCCGGCACTGCGCATGAGTAACGCAAATTTAGTACAAGCACTTAAGCAACACACTCATACGCTGAGTGGAACTCCTTTCCTTAATTCTCTCCGCAGAATTCTTTTGCACAAACGAATTAACTTCGCTGTCACATTTCGTGAAGGTTAAGCAATGCGCACAATCAAAACAAATCAACACGTGGTTTCCACAAACATTTTTTTTTTTGAATGCCTTCACCATTCCATGGCATTAACATTGTTACGGTGCTGTAAGCTAATCGAGAAGTTTTTGATTCCTCTCAAAAATACCTTTGAATGGTATAGAAGGGTGCAAAAATCGAGTATGTGGAACATTAGGTTAGTAGTGTGTGCTAAAGAAAGTTGCTGGCGCTGTAAAAATTTTAAGCACAACGAACTAAGTGCTGAGCGGAATTTAGGGATTTTTTTTTTTGTTCTTTACAAGCGAGAGCTGTTCAAGTAGAAATGTTAAATCGAAAGCTGTTATGGGTTGTAAAACATATATCCTATATAATTATATATTTATATATAGAAAAGACGAATTTAATAACTGTAGTGACAATAGATTATTGCCCTATCAAACCCAGTAAAAAATTTAGGAGAAATACCGAAATCGAGCAATGAAGGAGTAATGATTTTTTCATCCCTTCGGAGTTTTGACGAGTAATTTGGAATGGAGCAATGAAGGAGTAATGATATTTTCATCTATTCGGAGCAATCCTGAATGGAGCAATGAAGGAGTAATGACTTTTTCATATATTTGGAGCATAAGCGAGCAAACTTATAAATGAAAAGAATCCCATACTTTCGATTTGGCAAACACGGTGTCGAGGGTGAACACTTGACTAAGAATCGAGAGTTCCGAGGTGTCAAACCCCACAACAGGAGAATCAAAAGCGAGGAAATAATTTTTTAAGGAATAGGTACAATTTAGGTAATATTATAAAAATACTCAAAAACCGAAAATTAGTTTTTTTGAGTCAAAAATATTACTCAATTTGTGCTCCTTCAGGAGATTGAAAGGATTACTCACTATTTGCTATTACTCTCCTCTTTTTGATCTCCATTGGGAGCTCAAAAGGATTGCTCGCCCGTAAGGACATGCAATGCTAAAAAGGAGTACAAAATACATGAGGCTCGGAGATTTGAGGAGTAATCCATTACTCCAAAAGGAGTAATCCAAGATTAATCTTTGAGTAATCCTATTTTTTACTGGGAATTGTAATGATCTCCTTTATAGTGATACCAGATAGGATTTTGGTTTCAAAAAAAAAAAAAAAAATTTTATTTCCTAATGGAAGAAGCTGAGATCAAATGGGTTAAAATTTTGATATTATCTGCTCATATGTCCTTAATTAGTCTAAAACGCATTACCAGGACTCGGATTTTGTTGAATTTTATAAATTTAAAGCATACTTTATGGGGCAAAAATATTTTTTACCTACATTTTGCGAATAAGTTTAGCGAAGTTGAACTTTAAGCCGCTTAACTAACTTAAAAAAAAACCTTATTGAAGTTAAAAATCGATTTGAATCGTAACTTCATGCGAGTTGAACAAAATTTGTACTCCATAAAGTATGCTTTAAGGGTCGTAGTCTTCAACTCGGTTACAGAACTTCGAAAGTTTAAACTCTAGAATATGTTCTTTTAGTCTCCATGCCAGTTTAACTCAATCGAATACCTTTTAACTCAATCGAATACCTTTGTTGAATTTTTCAAAAATTTTCATATAAAATTAATAAACCTGGCTTAAAGTCTCCTGAAGACTATCATTTGGAAGCTTAAACTTTCAAAAAGTTTAAGCTAGGTTGAACAATATGAGCCCAAAACTTATAAAAGTCAACAAAATCCGATCCCTGCTCATTACATTTCTATCTTCAATTCAAACTGCTTTGCCAGTGCGTAACGGCCTACGCTGCGTATGAGTAATCTCATTCCTCTTAGAAATCACATTGCGTATACGCACAAAAAGATTATTGCCACAAATGTTAAGTACACTGCTTTTCTTATATTGTATATAAATAAAATTATATAAATATATATATTCAGGTCATACATCTTTTTCGCTTAATTGCCTCGGATACTCTGGTACTTTGAACCATTCTGTCAACGTGCTTTTCAGCTGTTTCGAATTCCACTGCGAGATTTTAAGGGGAAAAAAAAAGGAATAACAAAATGACGACAGCTGTAGCTATGACGTTTATCTCTTTGGGGCGTGTTGTTTGCAGTAATATTGATGTTTTCGATGATGAATCCCATTGGGATAACATTGTGCAGTACATTTGTTCGCAAATTTATTTCGCACACTGAAAACATTGAAGCAACATTTCATTCTTTTATCTGCAAAGAGCATAAACTTTCTTAGCTTTTTCTTCAATTCACAATCCTCTCTTGCTCTCTCTCTATCTCTTTTCTCTCTATCATTCTCGAACTCTTACCACGTTCTTCATCGGCTGGACCAAACGAAAGTGACGTTGTGTGTTGTGTGTGTGTGCGTTCAGCGAGTTCGTGTGCGCAACTTCGTGTTTTATATTTCGTTCGTGTTCTATACATTTTTATAATAGGATATATTCGTCTATTCGTTCAGGATGGCAATCATTCGCAACACAGCCTCTAAGTTGTTGGCACGACTCGGAAAACGCGCGCGTGTCTCACAGCTGCCTTTCTTGGTAGCCCAAAGGACACACACACACACGCACACGCACACACAAATGCAGACACAGTCACGCATACTATCTATAGATTGACAAAGTGTTTCAGCGTCAGAGTGCGATACGAATCTCTAGCATAACCGCAGTGTGTGTGAATTTTTGGGTGTGGACTTTCTTTATTTCTTTTTTTTTTGTTTTAAGTTCCTTTTCTATCTTAAAAAACTCCCAAAGACATTTCAACATAAATTCTTGAAAATTAAAGAAAATTAAAAACAAAAAATATAAATTAAAAAACAAATTCATTGTCAAATGAGTAATGAGTGAATTCAAATAAATTGAGTGCATGTAATTGAAACAATTGCTTCCAGTGTCGAGATACGGGAGAAGAATTTTTCCCCACTTTGGTAAGAATATCGCGTCATTCAGCAGCAGCATTCACAGTGCAAAGTGTAATGCTGTTAACATAAAAAAAAAAAAAATTAAAAAAAAAAGCGAGAATCCATTGAAAGCCAAAAACCGAAAGCATTGCATGTCAGTGTCATGTTGTCTTGTCTGCAGTTTTAACTCCGATTGAGCAAAAAAATAAGGAAATTCAACACTCTCGCCTCGAAGTATGCTACATTTAGTGGAACGAAATTAAGCATCTAAAGTATTTGATGTGAAAAAATAACGTTCGTTTGATGTGCTTCCGCTTCGTTGACAAGCCAAAGTTCATGTTTTGCGTTAAAACGACACACACCAAAGAAAAAAAAAATAGAAGAACAAGTCCTTGACGCGTTTATATCGTTATGCGAAGGAATGTTTCAAACTAAATTCTTCTTCTTAGTTGCGTGCTCGTGACTTCGACGAGGGATGTTAGGACAAAATTAAAATAGTAAAAAAAATTAAGAAAAAAAAACATCCTCAAATACTTAAGACAGACAAGAAAAACTACTCAGAAAATTTGTGTGAAATATTTGAAAATGTTCTTTTCTTATAATCACATAACAGAATAATCTCAACCACAAGTGAAAACAGCGAAATTTCACATGATTTCAAATAGAAAGCTATAATGGAAAAAGAAAAGAAAAACACATTTTCGAAGATGTCAATTCGAGATAACTTCCAGAGAGAGTTTATAAGCATTAGCTCCGCCGAGCTGTACATAAAAGTTTTCCCATAAAATCGGTGATATTCGAGACTAAATTTGAATTGAGTACCAAAGAAAGGAAGAAAGAAAAACCGAATCCCTCCGCGTGGCACTAAACACTTATCTAGCACGACTGTAACTCAGCTGGAAAAGAAACTTTTCGAACAGTAAAACAGTACATTACACTGTCGAGGACAGTGTCAACGCCTTAAACATTAACCGAGCAAATGTGTTTCAGCAAGGTCAACTTTTTTCTCCCCCTTTTTTTTTTTTGGCGGTGGATCTAAGCCAACAACGCACAACAGAAAATAGCTTGCCCCAGGCAATGAATATAAGCTCGCGTTTTCAATATCACAAAGTTTAATATTCCGAATTCATTACGGTCTATGTCACATGAATGTGCCCGTATTAACAATATTCTGGAAGATATCCTTTATTATTTTTTTTTTTTTGCCTTGAAGACTGCTCTTGATTTTTGTCTGATAATATTTACGACTATCTAGCGAACTTGAAGCGAAAATTTCTAAATGGATAAAAAGAAATAAAAAAAAAAAAAATAAATAAATAAACATAAATAAGATCGAAGTTTTTTGGTAGCTTGCGGTTAACCAGAGGGCTCACATAAGAGCCACATTATCTCGCATACATATAAGTATGCATACATGTTTGTTTGGGACCCCCATTTGTGCATATGTAAACATTTGTGCGTAAGGATAAAGCGAAGCTTTTAATATCGATGACAGAATTGACGAATTTTTCGTTATTACGCTATAGTCGGAATTTTCTTTGGTCTAAGGATGAGCGCATATGTATGTATAGTGTACACATACACACACTTATAAACATACCATTGAGACGTTGAGAAGGGCAAACAAAAATGGAGGATAAAAATACACAAAAAGAACAGCGTGAACGCCTAACTAATGTAAATAAAGATTGAATGAATTTGAGACAGTTCAAGTTAAGTGGTGGCATGCGATATTCAATATTCACCGAACGAACTCTGATACAAAAATCAATTTTCTTCCCATTCAGTTCAACGAAGAATAACAGCAAAAAGGAAATTCTAAAGGATGGAAGAATTTCCAAAAAAAAGACAATATGAGAAAGAAAAGAAAACTCCTGTCAAAAGTTAAATATCAAAAAGAAAAACGAACAGCCAAAATGAAGCGATTGAAAAAAAAACGTTGAATAGTAGAAGATTTGAAAACTGAACTTTGACACAAAATTTTGCTCAACTTTTTACTCTAGCATGCTTCGACTCAAGTAATATGAAGTCAAATGCCATTCGAGTACCATTAAAATTCAATATGTAGCATAGCCAGACACACTGTATTCTTGTTTGAATAATAATTTAGAATGGGAGAAATAAAATCAACTCGAATACACGCCTAGACAGCGAACAATGTCCTTTTGAAGACCTTCACTTTCCGTTTTTCCATTGTCGCACATATCTAAATATTTACTTACATCACAGCCTATAATTGAATATTTAACGTTGCGCTCCTGCGCTCAATAGGATAATCTATATGTACTAAAGACAACATTTAGTACCACTGCACGTCTGAACCGTCGTCGCTCGATAGTCTTCGAACGGATGTTGTTTGCTTAACAAACTGTGGCATCGCAGCCGCGTGATTAATCTTGAACAATAATAAGGCGGCCCCGAACGCCTAGCGTGTTTTGTAATAAATTTTCCCAAGAGAAGGCAGGAAAATTCGATGTTCTTTTTTGTTCATTAGCGTTAGTTACGGACAATAGTTTTGAGAACCCCCACCCCACCCCACCACACACACACACACACACGCACACACAAATTGAAAAGTAGAAGTTTGGTGCTTAAATTCGAATTGTTACAGTTGTCGAACTTAATGAAGGACGATGTCAGCAGTGTCAGATTGAGTTTTCGTTTCCCAAGACAGAGAAGAATAAGCAAATAAAAAATAAGGGGGTTGTCTCATGCGATAAATTTTTTTTCGATTTTTTTATTTTTATTTATAGCTTGGATATTTGAGAATATCGTGCTAAAAGGATTTTTTGAACTTCGAAGTAGTTTAGAAGATGTAGTCTTTTTTGTCGACCAAGGTCTGCTCTAATACGAGTAATTTTTCCGTTGCTTCCAACTTTAAAAGCATTTATCTAAGAAACCACTTTTTTGAACTGGTGGCCATGGTTTCTCCAGTTCAACTTGACCGATTTTAATGAAACAAAGTGGAATCGACGCAGAATTGTCACCACTTTCGGGTGACTTTCAATCATAATTTTAACAAATTTTTTACTATTTTTTTTTACACTGAACTACAAAAAATTTTATCCAAAAATCGATTTGAAATTTTTCAATGGCCGCCATTTTGGCAAAAAAAAAATTGCAAAATTTTTTTCGAGCTTCACCCGAAAATGACAATTATATTGATTAAAATCCCGTTTTTATTTTTCATTTCGGACAACTTGGAGACGAGAAATCGTGGCCGCCAGCACTACACCTTTTTTTTTTGGAGTCTCCTCTTTGATGGCCGAGAACTCCGCCCTCATGTAAAAAAGTGTTTCTATTGCTTTTATTATTGTTATTATTTATTATTATTAATATTTATTATTATTATTAATATAATTGTTATTATTATTATTTATACCAATCAGTCACAGCCTTAAGCTGTAACTGATTTCTTATAGCACTACACCGAGAGAAATAACAACAGTTAAATCAACTACTTAGAACAGTTAAAGTAAGAGTGGTCAAATAAACTGTATTCGCGTTAAATGCACTGAAAAAGGCAGTCAAATGAACAGTTGAAAAACAGTTACTTTTTATGTTCAAATTCGCTTTCGTTCACTTAGACGTATAAGTTCGCATTCTGATCAACCGTCTCCGGAGGTTTCGATAGCTCAGTTGTTTAAACTGTGACTCGACAGTCGTGAGCTTCGGGGTTCTATCCCTGCTGGCGGCGGGAATTTTTCTGAATTTTTTTTTTAATTACAGTTTTTTTTTTGGTTCAGAGTTGTAGTTGTTTTGGAAGACAAAAATTTTCTCCAAATTTTTAAGGTTTTAATTAATTAATTTTTTTTTAATGGTTCATTTTCAAGCAAAAATTTTGGGAGTGAAACAATTCCTTAAGCACGTTCCCCAAAACTTGAGCAACCATAAACTCAAGTGAGCATTTTGACCAACAAATTAAATTCGTTGTTTAGCGTAATGGTTAAGACGTTCGCCCAGCGAAGTGGAGGTCAGCGGTTCAAGGCTCGGCCGAGGCGAGAAAATTTAAAGAGATGAAAGAGAAAAAGATTTAAATAGAAACAAATAAATAAAGAAAAAATATAATAATTTAATATTAAAAAAAAAATATTAATAAAAGAAGATAAAAAAAAGTCAAAGCAAAAAATAAATTTTTTTTTCCCAGTCGCTGGTGGACAGTTGATTTAACCGCGAGACAGTTATATCAACCATCAGGTAGTTATATCCTTATTGACTGTGTTTGTACTGTTGAATTGACCGCTACTACACATAAGCTAACAATTAACGGTGAACTCGGTTATTTTAACCTGCTTTTTCAGTTAATATAACTACCTTTTTCTCTCGGTGTAGCTGCCAGTGCTATCAACAATCTCTTTACTAATTTTCCTTAATTCTGAAGACTATAAAAAAATTGAAAAACTTCTTTTCGTTTTCTGCCAAAAAATTTTTTTTTAAATGTTCCAAAACAGCCTCGCGAAGGAGACAAGCCCCTTAAGAAAGCCAAAAGAAAAAGTCATTGTAAAAGTAAGAGTAAAAGAAAATCTTAAACATTTCACAGAGCAAAAAGAAAACAAAAAAGAAAACATTTCGATCCATTTAAGGCCGCATAATTTATCCCCGTATTTTTTTATACTGAAAGTTAATATGAAAATATTTTCCATTTAAATATAAAACGCACCTGCACAACGCATTCTTAAAGCTTAACGGACCAAGTAATAAAAACAACACCCCAACCGAAAACACCTCAAAGGACCTTGACTTCCGAATGAAAATTATCATACTGATTTAATTTTTTTTTTTTTTTTAACTCGACCGATTCCCTTCACATGCTCAACAGAAGAGCATGAATGAAGAAGGAAAATGCAAAAAAAAAAAACCAAAAAAATAATATAAAGAAAATGAAGAAAAACAAAGAGATGGCGAAACAACAGAACGGCAAACAAACCTAACAGCGGGGGTTACATGAAAATTATGTGCTGAATTCTCGTATAAAGTAAAACATTTTAAACGTTCACACTCACATACATATGTGAACTGAACTGAGCATATATTTGCATGTTTTTTGATTCTTTACAGTATCTCGACAATTGCCTTTAAAAAAGAAAAAAATATTTGAAAAATTATGGAAAATCCCTAAAACCTTTAAGACACTATTTAAGCTCAAAAGAAGATAGACCAACGATTTCAAAAATTCCTCTGTACCACCCTTTGGGTTCATCCAACATTTCTTCACAAAAAAAAAAAAACAAAAAAAATTAAAAATATTTTGCTACGCTCAACAACGTTCACTGGATTTTCAATTATGTAAACAACACCAAAATGCTAAGAACTGATAAAAATAAAAATAAAAATAAAAACAAAAACCAGAAACAACAACACCAAAAACCAACAGCATGATAGACAGCCGAGGATCAAGTAAAGCGAACGCCTTTGAAATATTCGAAAAAAAATAAGAAGGAAAGCAATGCAAAGAACGTTAGCAGAAGCCAATCCTTCGGCGGAAGTAGCGTTTTTTGCTAAACCAACAACAATACAAACAACAAAAATATTAAAGAAAACAAAAACAAAAGCCACAACAAAGATAATTTTATATAATCGAGCGTTCAGTTTCAACGACGACAAGGACGACGACGACGACGAGGACGAGGACGACGATATGGATAACGTCGTTGAAATTTGCGCTAAAAATAATATCATAGCAAGCAAGAGAGAAGGCAACACCATTACCGCCTTACATCAACTTCAGCAATTTCCTACTTCCACTGCCAATATTGCCAACAGCGAAACAAAAACGCCAACAACAAAAGCCAATTCAGCAATAACACCAACGACAACAAACACAACAGTAGCACCACCAACAGCAACATCAATTAGTTCTAGTAGTACGATTAACGCAGCACCACAAACAACAACAACAACAACAATTGCCCGAACAAAAAATCCAACAAACACACCTTCGAAATCCATTGTAACTGGACGCAGCAGCTCAAAGCTTTTAGCGACTTCCGTTCCGTCAGCACCGCTGGCATCAATTCAACCATTGTCTTCAAAAACATCAGCACTTTCCGCAACAATAACATCAGCAGAAACAAAGGACATATTGCCGCCATCATACCACCCACTTATATTATTTTATATGTCAACGCTAAAAATTATGTATAAAAATTTTGTAGCCACGGTATTTACGCTACTAGTGCTAACATTGCCATCTCCTCCACTAGCAACCTTCACGAAGTTTATAAGCTTACACAATTATCTGCAAAAGAAGCATCCGGCCCAAGGACGACGACAGCAACAACGACAAAAATACGACGACGATAACCAATACCAGTATCGACAGAGCCAACAACGACAACTACCGAACTCACATGCTCGGCATTTTCGTAATACCCTCCCATCGTCATCGTCATCGTCATCCGCATTGTCACCCTCGCCGTCGACTCACCGTCGCCATCGCGCGCTCAATTCCGAGGGAAAAATTTCAGTTTTGTTATCGCAGCGAGCTTTGTCTTGATTTTAATTTATTCAAAACCATGCGCGATGGCATTGCGGCTGACAAATGGCGTTACGAAAACCACAAGCGCTAATAAGGAACAATTAAATATTGGCCTAATAGCACCGCACACCAATTTCGGTAAGCGCGAATATTTGCGAGCGATCAATACAGCCGTACAGGGTCTAACGAAAACACGCGGCGCCAAGCTAACGTTCCTCAAGGAATACTCATTCGAGCCGAGGAATATACACTTCGATATGATGTCGTTGACACCAAGTCCAACAGGTTCGTACACCATACCTTCTTTAGTCTAGATACGCACCACAATATGATCGACTCATGTTGATGTGTTATCATGTGTTCACACGTGTGTGAAAGAACATAAATTCTAAAATGTCAAATTCATATTCATCATATTCACACTTAATTATCATTTTTCGTCTTCTTTTTTTAAATTTTTTTTATATTATTTTTTTGATGTCCTTGAAGCTTTATCTATTCGCAATAGTGGACAGTTATAAATGACTGTCACGCTGTTACTTTCAACTTCAAATATACGCATTTCCAAACTTGACAAGGAATTTATTATAAAAGACATAAAAAAAAGCAAGCGATGCTACATTAACTTGAAAAATCGCCTACGCCTAAATGAACGACAATAGGCGAACGATGGCGACGATATCTTCTGACAACCAAAGGCTCTAGGCATATTCTATTAAGATTCATCGTCGTTTCGTCTTATGAATGCACATCATGATGAATGCTCAAATGATATATGTATAACATGAGGATAAATTAAAACAGATGCGATTTTTTCTTTTCTTTTCTTTTACCCCAAAATCGTGTACTAATAACCACACATTAAGATGATTCTTCACGATGAGCAATCAAGTCAACCGAATTGATAACTAAATTATGTCCAGTACCCGAATGAGAAAAATAGACGAAAAATGAATTAATGAGATAAAGTTTTTCGTAAATTACTTTATGTGCAGACAATAGATTTCTTTTTATCGTCACTAAATCTTATCACTCCACCATAAAAGCTATAAAAAGTTCAATTTTTTAGCTACACAGAAAAACTTTTGTACGTTAACAGAAGCAATTTTTTAATTAATATAACAAATTCTTTGTTAAAACTCAGCCTATCACACTTTTCGTTGTCTCAAGCATTTCATTTGTTTCTGAAAATTAATGCAAATATTAACATTCAACAAATTTTTTTTAACCAACAATTTGTAATATTAAGGGGGCATTTACACATTTGACAATTTTTTCAAAATCTATGTCAAAACAATCTTCAAAAACTATACACGTAAGAACTTTTGACATCAAAACCGTTTTTTGAATCGAAAAAACAATTTAAATTTTGAAGTCAAATTTTTTTGATGTCCAACGTCAAAAGTGTAAACGGGCCCTAACAATCAAAAGTATTAATAGCACTGACAGACATACCCTGCAGTAATTATCACTAGTGACTGATTCAATCTGTCACTACTTCCCCCGTCACCGTCACTAGTGACCAACTGTACCCGAGCCAATGTATTCTCCTATGGACACTTTGTATGAGCATATGTTCGAGCGGACACCAGTTGACGATTGAACTGGTGATGCTGCAGAGGCAGCTCATTAGCTATAGTACGTAAATGGAAAGCGCCGCGCACATGGCTCGGATGGCTCAGTGTGAAGAGTCTGGCCTAGCGACCTAGAGACCCGTGTTCGAATTTCGCTCGGGCGGGTGCCAATTTTTTTTTTTTTTTAAGTGGATAATATTATAGGTATCTAACAGGATTTAAAAAATTTTATTTTTTGCGAAAAAATTGGAAAAATTAAGTTATTGAAAATATAATTCATGAGAATTTTCGCACGAACTTTGAAAGCATTCACGAGATTTCAGAATGGAAACTTTTTTTCTCTCTTCTCACCCATAAGAATCCATAAGAATAATCCTCCGAATTTTAAAATTTTCCACTTTTTCTCGCCTGCCCTGGGATTCGAACATGAGCCTTCGGATTGATGATCGGACATGCTAGCCATTACGCTACGGAGCCTTTTGATTCTCGTGCAGCAAATTCATTTTATGAATGCTCAAGAAAATTGAACTGTGGACCTCCTCGTTGACCATGTCTATAGAATGACAGTGGTGACGCTGGGGCAATTTGCCCCGCATTTACTGCAGGGTAGGTAGTTATTTTACACCATGATGGTTTGAAGTCTAGGTGACACACATACATAGGTATTTCTCAAAAGTCTACCTTAGCCATCATAGACTTTTTATAGACTTCACACTACATTGAAAGGGAGGATTTATTGTAGGCTTCTTAGATTGATATGGCAACACTGCATAAAATTAAACGAAATATCGATTATTTTATCGGAAACCAGATGTTTAAATTTCTAGTTTCAAGTAATTTATGCGAAATGCATGAAATTAATTCCATCGTATGGATTTATATAATAATAATGTGGGACGTTGGGAAGCCTCAGCTTCCATCAAGTGGCCCCACTGAATTGAAGGATTAGTCGAAGTAGACCACGTTAGCGTTGGGTCCTTTTTCGTCATTCGTGACTCTCTAAGAGGGCTAAAGCCTTATACAAGGCTTCCGTCCTTATATTGAGTCAAATAACGTCGACTGACGTTTGCCGTTCGTCTCCGATCAGCACGTCAGTACCGGATTGCTAACTGGTGTGAGCTAGATAGCAGGAAACCTAGGTAACCACTCTAGGTAAAAATAGTATTTTTGAATTTTCTTTCTACGGATTATAATAATTTAATAATACAAAAGTACAAAAGATTGCCAAAAATTAACATTTCAGAAATGGAATGTATTGACCCTAAGCCCGAATAATAGAAAATAAATATTAAGCAATTAATATTTGTACCAAAAAATTAAAAGTTTTTATTTGTTGCCAAATCAATTATGCCAATAAACAGGATTCCGATCATACCGATAGAAAATTTTAATATCCCTTTAACGAACCTGAGAAAAGTTTGATCTCATTCGTATGTGCCTTCTGTTACAAAACTTTTAACCGATTGGTCTGCCTCTTTCAGAAATTCTTCGAAAACATTGGGATAAACATATAAACATTTACTTGATTTAAAAGTTGGGTAAGCGGTAGGTTTATCGAAAATATAGGAAAAGAATTCTTAACTTTAAATCCTTGGTAGAATCCAACTAAAAGAGTTGGCTTTGCGGACGCTGCAATAAGTGGAATTCCTTTTTAGATCAACATGAAATTTCCTCGATTTCCGTGAAATTAGCAATGTTCCAATAAAATGATTTGAGCTTTAAAATCAAATAATATTCAAAGTTTTCATATAGATGAAAGGAAACTAGCTTTTCAATTCATTCGTGTAGTTATTTATTCAATAAAGTTTGTGTTTAGGACTCTGCGAGAGGAATAGAATAGTGGGGAAAATTCTTAGAATTGCATAAAGTCGAGACAGTTTTCGTTAATTCCCCGAAAACTTTTATTTATTTATTTATTTATTTCAATTCCAGTCAATAAACAATCCAGTTCTTTCTGACTTAGCTAATCCTAAAACATAATAATTATATACAATGCATAATCAAAATATCACATAATTAATTCATTTAAAATTCTTTTGAGCAATTCTTTGGATAGAGAAAAATCAATAACACTGAAAGAAGGAATAGAATTATATGCAGTCAAAGATCTATTCAATGGTGAATTTAGTGCATAATTCGTACGTTGTAATCCGACATAAAAAAGATCCACATGCCTAAGCATTCTTGTGGGTACATTGAAATTTATCAGTTTGAGAATCTCTGAGCAATCTATACGAGAACTTACAATATCGGATAGAAAAAGAAGTGAGAGAACTCTTCTGCGAGAATGTAGGGTCTTCAAGCCTATGAGCAAACAACGAGAATGATAAGCAGGTAGTTGACCATCGATACTAAAGGCACGTAGTGCGAAGCGAGTAAAAACTTTCTGCAGGCGCTCAATGCGATTCACTTTCAAACGACAAGCGGAGAACAGGAACTGAAATTGATATTCGAGGGAACTCTCGTTTTACTCAAAGCTGGTTAACGAAAAATCCAAATAAAATATTTCTTAAACTGAAAAAAAAACCAATTTTATTTTTTGGCGTTTGATTTACTTTCTGAATTTGCCCGAATGTTTATTAACGGAGTTTTGAACCCCAAAATGACTCCTTTTGTACGCACCCATTTGTGATGTAAGTCAATATTCTGATACTTAGCTCGTGTCTTTTTCCACAAGGTAATCGCACATGGACAACCACAAGAAATCACGCTGGCTTGTGGCTATAAAAATCATAGGAAAATCGAAATTTTTATATTCAGATTAAGGAAGAAGAATGCTTCTGTAGAGAAGTCACTATCTTCTTAAATACGCCATAGACTAATCAAGCCCAAGAGCAACTTTTGACATCCCCATTAATGATCCCAAAGGAAAAAGGACATGTTTCTTTATCCACTCCTCACGAGTGTCTAATCAATTATTTCCATTCGATTAGTGGGCTCCATTTTACGTCTTCTTTAACGTCGATCCTGAACGACATGTTATTTCAAGTTAGCTTTTTGAGGTAATCTATTTTTTCACTAGAAAGTTTAATCTTCAATTTTGTTTCAAAGGACTCAGGAAATTCCATTCAAGCGGTAAATGGTCTCATTGACCATTAAAAAAAAAGAGGAACTTTCAATAGAAAAGTATCGATATCGAGCCATCAACAGCAATTAGAACTAATAGATTTAATTATTTTCTTTTTTTTTTACAATTTTCACTTTCCCCTACTTAATTTGCCGGGAAAAAACCAATCATTTGGAAGCAATTCATTTCGCTTTGCAATTAAAACTTTCTTGACCTGATTTAGCTACTGTTTATTAAACATAAGTAACATGCCTAGGAGGGAAAAATGGAGGAAAATGTAAAAGAAAACTTTAAGTTCGAATTTCGATTTAATCTTGGGAATTCAAAAGTTTATTCTTTCTGCCTTCTGCTATGCTCTGTTCTTCTGTTCCATTCTGATCTGTTCTGCTCTGTTCTGCTCTGTTTTGTTCTGTTCTGTTCGCATTGGCCCAATTTAGAGGAATAACTTCGGCTTGTACATAACTAAATCAGTGTGTATCTACGTCTGAAAATCAGCAAAAAAAAAAAAATAAAAAATAAAAAAAAAAGGAGACGACCTCACGTGGCCATAGGGGTTAGATAGCTACAGGATGAAAAGTTCAAAAAAAAAAATTTTTTTTTGCCCTTTTTTATTCCTCTCTATCTCTCTATATCACGAATCAAAGAAGCTCAAAGACACAGCACGCATTTTAAATATGGTACAGAAGCTCACAGAAGGAGAAAAAATCCAATTGTAGCCATGAGAAATAAATAGATAAAATCTAAGACATTTCCTTTTCTTTATATGTATGTATATATATGGGTATATTGTATATATACATATATATCGAGATGGCTACTTGTGGGAAAACCTTAAGTAGACACTTTTGTTATGTTAATCCATGAAACAGAGACCTCAATTTTTCCTCCCCCTCGACAAGGATTTACACGAAATGGGAATTTTAGGTCCATGATTCTGGTCAAAGATTTAATGCGGTCCTCGGCTAGTTCAATGCGAAAAATACGAAATAAAATTGTTAAAGAAAAATGCAAATGAATGTAATCTGGCATTTGAACCAATTTTTTTTTTTTTTGTGCTATGCCACTCCGAGAGTGGATGAGTGACGTAAAATGAAAAGGAACTCCCTCAAGTGGCATTAAATCATAGTATTTTTGTTGTTGTTGTTTTTGTATTTGTTTGGTCGGTCCTTCATACAAAGGCCTTCAAATGTTTTTGACAATCAATTTCATTTTTCTTTTTTTTTTTTTGTTCCTTCTGCTTCAATTTATGAAGCAAGCAATTTTTCAAATCATCAATTCGTGAAAAATGCTGAAAATTTTCCCTTTAAATCGAATAAAAAAAATTGTAATTTTTCCTTCTGTTTGGAACGCAACAATAGAGTGAGTCGTCCTTTGAAGAGCGGCCAATTGTCACTAATTCCCCTGCGGATACATTTACTGCCAATACCGATATTAAAGTCATCGGAGGCATATTAAATGAGGACATGATACTTTCAAATTTTTCTCCAAAAAGCACTTGAGGGGTTAATATCTTCGTCTTCTTTTCTTTTTTGTTTGTCAATTTGTAAAGCTAAAGGTTCTTTTGAGATTTATTGCCAAGGAATTTTAATTAAGGCCTTCGAAATGATATAAAAAAAAAAAAAAGAAATCGATGGATCTGTAATTTTTCCCAGCAATATTAACTCAAAGTTTAAGGGCAAAGAAAGTTGTCAGTTCGAATTTCTCCAAGAACAAGTCCTCCCTATTACTTGCTATAGATAAGAAAAACTGACGGAAGTTTCCAGCGAGAAATCAAGCTGACTTTTCATCGTTGAAATCCTTTAAGTTGACAGTTCTCATTTCATGTCCTATCAGCAGCAGTTTCAGCTTTCTTCGAGTTCAGTAAAACGTTAAAATAAAAATGATATGACTCTAAGCCAGTGTTCCCGAACTAATGGACCCCAAATCATAGCACACTTTTCTACATGAAAACAAAAATGGAGGGCACTTACAGATATCATTTCTCCTTGTTATTTTTGCTCAGGTATTCAAATTTCCCGGCCTATCGCAGGTCCTCATTTTGATCTATCATCCGAGGTGACTTCTACAGCCTTGAGGTCCCATTTTACTGTGTCCATTCCAACGCTGTTTCGGACGCCATCTTGAATTTCCAGTGCGTTGCCTTTCTTTGTCCAAACTCCCCTCATTTGCTCTCAGGACGTGTCCATACAGATATCATTTCTCCATTAATATTATTCATCGCAATGCTAAGTGATCCCTAAAAATGAGAAAAATAATAACGTTTCATTGTCCGTTCAACTGATTGAAGAACCCCTGCTCTAAGCCATGCGAAATAATAACAAAATGGAGAAAAAAAATCCCTTGCCTGTGATGAGCATTTTCTCACGATTCTTGCCAGTGAAGTCATATGAAAATCAAAGCATCTTAAAAGAACTTTTGCCCCTATCCCAGCTCAGACATTCGAACGCTCCTTTGTTGTAGTTGTTGTTCCCAAAGCACAGAGGAATGTTTTGACGAAACGTATGTATGGCATAATGAGAGCTTTTCGGCATATTTTATTGTCGAAATTCCAGTAGAGACGAACACTTTCAGTTTCCAATTCGCAGCCGACCCAGACAAATTGCTATATTTTACGGTTATTTTGTTATTTTGTTCTTTGCATT
Source organism: Chlorops oryzae (assembly GCA_020466095.1). Taxonomy (NCBI): domain Eukaryota; kingdom Metazoa; phylum Arthropoda; class Insecta; order Diptera; family Chloropidae; genus Chlorops; species Chlorops oryzae. The sequence goes on along the minus strand of CM035808.1, from coordinate 5,445,144 downwards.
TTGCCATCCGACATGCCTTTTCTAATGCTCTTTGTTTGAGCCTTTTTGTTTTTTTTTTGTTTTTTTTTTTTGCCTTAAGTCCCAAATGCCTAATAAATTAGCTAAATTAATTTTTGTTTACACACGAATTTTCATGTTCATTTTGTCTGCGATTTAAGCGTGTCGCTTTTCTTAATTTTTCTCGTGTCGGCTTATTCCCACATCGCTTGTTTTTCTGCATTTGTCGTCATTTCAGAATTCTAGATATTAAGATATTTTTGTTATTTCCAACGATTTGTCTCCCGTTTTCTTTGTTCGAATTAATTTAAGTTGTTGCCCATTTTCGTTCATATACAGCATTAATCGGCAGTCCTTATGTCATTAGCGCTATTCATTTTATCAGTGAAAGCAAGGAGAATCAGAGAAAAAAGGACGAAAAATAAAGGAAGTTAAAAAAATCAAGGCTTCCTTTTACGTCTTTTGAGTTTTATCACTCTTCATTTCATTGCTTCGCTTTTGATGCTTGACGGGTGACGGCCACTGCATAGTGCCTGTCATCATTAACAGTGTTGACAACGCTGTAATGCTCCTCAATCTTTTCTTGCCGCTGCTTGTCCCAACACGATCCCAGCTCGCGGACATGATAAAATGCGTTCAAAGTTAATTTTCTTTTAATTTTAATTACTTTTTTTTTTGCTCTCTTCATGTCTTTCTCTTTTACTCTTCTTTAAAGCGAAAGTGGCATTAATCGCAGACAGAACCCCTAAAGATATACTTTTAAAATTATGCGTTGAAAGAGAAAACTACTTCCCATTTTAATGCTTTATTTTTACCCTGCTGCAAAATAGATTGAGCTAATCTTCAGCTACGCTCGAGATTAGGGACATTTTTGGGTAGAGCTACAGTCGACTCTCGTTTATTCAAACCTGCAATAATTCGGATAATTTCTATAATTCAAAGGGGTCACGAGTTCCCTACAAAATCTCTTCATGCAATCGACTCTCGTTAATTCAAACACTCGATAATTCGTAATATTCTAAGAGTCCCCCGAGTTTCGAATTAACAAGAGTCGACTGTATTTCCACACAATAATATTTCGTTGAAAAAAAATCACTCCTATATTTAATTACTCCTAGACTAGTCCTTATTTGAGAATTAGGATATTTAGTACAGTGTACTCTCTCTTAAGCGGACACTTACGAGACTGAAAAAGATGTCGGCTTATGGGCTCTACTCAGATATGCAGGAAGTATAGAGCTCATTCATGTGAAAAAAGGAAATCAAAGTTAAAATTTCGGTGACAGGTCGACAGAAATATAGAAAATGTATGATTTAAATGCAAGAGGGAACTCTTTGAGAAGTAAATATGTATACTAGAGCAATTGCAAAAAGTGTCAGCTAAGAGGAGTGTCCGCAAGGTGAGAGTACACTGTACTATGAAAGTCGGAACTCCTCAATGGTCCTATGCTCCACTGTGACAACAACTGAGGACAACAAAAAAAAAAAGAAAAAAACCTTTTTTGGGTCAAAATCAAGGAAATCAGCACCCATTTTCAACAATCCACCATCGAATTGACCCAGGTATGCTCCATTTTTATCAAATTGACCTCCTCTTTACTGCTGGGTTGCAGGTCTATTCATGTTAATGCTCTGCAACTCTTCATTTTAGCTTAGCGCCGAAGTCACAATGAATTAATTAAGGCCTGCAGACATGCTCCGCACAGTGGGGCATCAGTGGAAAAAATAGGATTTTTCAACTTTTAAATTTCAAAAATTTTAATGATTCACTTTTGTAAAGAAATATTTGGATATGAGGAATTCAACATTTTTTTTATGAAAATTGAACTTTTTTATTAAAAAAAACTAACAAAAGTCAAGGGAATGTTTTTCATTAAATTTCCGATTAACATTGTAGTCCAAATAGGAAATAAAAACATGTAAAATATCCAACTTTCGATGGGCGTTAAACCCAAAGTAGGCGTGGCAGCCCCAATATTTTTACCTTTTTTTTTTGAGGAGAACTCAATTAAGAAGTGTCCTGATTTTCAAGTCCCTAGGTCTAAAAATAAAAATTTTATCTTGTGCATTTATATGGGAGGTGGGCGTGGCAGTCAGCGGATTTCCAAGATTTTTTCAAAATATCTTAATTAAGCCCGCAGAAGTGTTTCAATGCTCTACACCCACTCGTTCTATTTTTTTCCAAAAAATATATAGAGCGGCCCCACTGTGCTCCGTTGGCCTCAAGCTCTTTCACGCACACTACAAAACAATTCAAACCAAACACAATGCACATTAAAATGTTTGTTGTCCTGTGTTTTTAAATCTTGAAAAGAAAGAAAGAAAAAAATAGAAAATAAAATTCCTGCAGTTGTTTCACTCAAAGCACTCATTGGCATTTGCTCTGTTGTCTGTTTGGTTTTGTCATAAAAACTCTAACCCACCGTGACACCCGAACACAATGAAGTTTAAAAAGATCGCTTCGGGTCAAATTGTTTTATTTCGTTTGTCTCTTCGGCAGCGAAATTTTCGTTTGAGGCATTGCCGCGCGGGCTGCCTCTTTATGACAAGAACGCGAAATTTTATTCCTTGACATTCAGCCTTCAAGCGTGCATGAGTATGGCTTTGTGCATGTGTGTGTGTGTGTGTGTCTGTTTGTTGTACGACCCTGCAGGAAATGACTATAGTGAATCTATACTCTTTCACTACCGACCGCGTCGACAGTACTACTGACCAGCTATACCCGCCGCAATGATTTCCGCTGTAGACATTTAACATTGAGTTGTCATTGCATGTCTACATGTAGACTAAAGAACTAAGGCCGAAAGTCACAACGAATAACTCGTTGGAGACATGTTGTCGACATGGTCAGTAGAGATAAACTATACCATTTGACAGTATAACTTTTCTATTGCTATCGCTTGGAAAAGCTGTTGACTTTTGAACTAGTTCACTTGTCTATACTGATGACAGTATAGAAATGTGGTCATATAGGGACAGGCTTCCTGCAGGGGAGCTTTTTGTATGAGAGTGATGTCGAAAGTTGTAAGAAAAAGTTTTTAATGGCGATGATTTAAATTCAAAGAGACTAATTTCGTTAACGCCGCCGGAAGACTTTTAAGCGTAAATTTTCGTAACAAATTTTCGTTCGACAAGGTCGAATTTCTCCGCTTGGAATGGTGCCCGTAATCGTTCAGCGGATGTGTTTAATTTAATCATACACGCCGTGTTTGACAAGCTTCTTAATTGCATGGTTCCAGCAGTTTCCGGTTGTTACTGTTTCGATTTTCGACAACGATGGCGCATTTCGACAAAATCGACAACACACACAGCCATACATATGCGCACACATTCACATTCATATATCGATGAGCGTATGAAAGGAAAGGGATTACCAAATCGTACTAATTAATTTTTTTTTTTTTTGTTTGTTTTAGTTTTTTATTGGGTATCATTTCATCCTTTCATTCACTCATTCACATAGTTCCTTGGAGCTCGGAAAGTTGTTGTGGCACACAACAGAAGTCAAAAAAGTTTTTTAATCAAATTTCTCCCAGATGTGACGCAACATATACAACAGATGTATATATGTCAGCAAGTTTGCATGTATTCCCCCCCTCCATAAATAGACTATTATATACACAGAACTTTTGACAAAAGAAAAAAGGAAAATGATTGAAAACTTATTTAGCATGGAAATATAAAATTTAATTATGTTGAATGAGGTTTTATGCTTGGGAACTTTTTGAAAGAATGCTCCCACGGTTGGGCAGCCGTACAAGAAAGCTGAAAATTACTCTGATACTTATAAATGTTTAAGGGGGTCTTCTCATTGAGCAACTTTTTTTTTCGACTTTTTTTTTTTTTGCATTTATTTATAGCTTAGTTGTGAATATGCCCCTAAAAGGATTTTTTGAAATTCGAAATAGTTTAGAGGATATAGCCTTCCTTGTCGAGCAAGATCTGCGCTAAAACGAGTAATTTTTGCGTTGCTTCAAACTTTAAACGCGTTTATCTCGAAACCACGTTTTTCGAACTGGCGGCCATGATATCTCCAGTTCAACTGAACCGATTTTCATGAAACAAAGTGGAATCGACGCAGAATTGTCACCATTCTCGGGTGAACTTCGACCATAATTTTAAAAAATTTTTTACTATTTTTTTTTTTACACTAAACTACAAAAAAAAAGCGCGAAATTGAAATTTTTTTTTGAACGGCCGCCATTTTGTCAAAAAAAATCACAAAATTAAGTTTGAGGTTCACCCCAGAATTACATCTATACTGATTATAACCCTGTTTCTTTTTTCCATTTCGGACGCTCCGGAGACCCGGAATCGTGGCCGCCGTGACGGCACCTGTTTTTTTCACTACCAATTTTGAAGTCTGATTACTTTTTGAACAGCCCACGTATCGAGTCAAAAAAAATTTTTTTATTTACTTTGAACCTTTTGTAATACAATAAATAAAAAAAGTTTTCAATTATGCTTTGCGTTTTCAAATAAGAATTTTTTTTAAAAAGGGTCCAAAAAACGGGTTTTCAATGAGAAGACCCCCTTAAGTAAAAAAAGGTAAAAAAAAAATTGATTTTTGACGGACGGAAAATAAGAAAACCAAATCCGTTAAAAATTAATTTCTATTTTCTGTTTACACTTCAATAAATATAAGTGACGGAGAAATTTTCAGCTTTTTCGTTTTAATTAAGTGAAGAGACATTTAATATGAAGAACAATAAATTTTGTAAATTAATGCCTGCGCAAACAATGGAAACTGAGAGCTTTCAAAATATATAAGAAGCAATAAATTAATTGGGATTTATTCCTAGAATTGTTTTGCTTATTTTTATTTACATAATTTGGTAAATAACCAAAGCAAAGCAATTACTTCTTACAAGACTTATAATTGTTTATTAGAACAACGCGAGGTAAAGTTATATAATTGGGAAAAATTTAAATGATGTTTTGGGGTTGGTATCAGTCGGGCTGGTTCTGATTTCGGGTAGAATTTTTCAACTTTGCAGTACCAAAACGGTATCAAGAAGCCCTCAAATACGAAGGGTATCCTATGGAGCTACCCAATTTTTTTATTCTTTCAATTTAATTGAAAAAAAGGTCATAAAATTCGTACTGGTTTTGGAGCTGTGGGCCAAAAATGGCAAAAAGAGTTGAGATAATTGTTCAATTTTTGAGATTTTTGTAGTTATTTTTAGATAATGGATAGATTTTTGGATCAGTTATAGCTACAATTCATTTCTCTAAGGCTACAACTTTGTTGAAGACATGAAAATAATATATCAAATGGTTTACGAGATATAGCGATGAGTAAAAGCCAAAAAATTCGCAACCTAATTCTCGGCCAAGCTTTTTAAAATCGATTTAAAATGACCTTATAGCAAATTTAGAAAAACCAGATACTAGGATTGGTTACATTTATCTTATACTTTCAGGAACTGTTATCAAAATTTTTTTTACACTCGATGAAATCAAAAATTTCTCACAGTTTTGCAGACGATATGGGGTTATTACTCTGTCAATATGAGTCTTTCATCAGTTTACCGTGACATTATTGCCTCAGCTTATAAAGTAAAGGTTGAAGTAATATTCAAATAAATACGTTCAAATGGTCATGAGGAGAGCTTCATTGGTACGGGATCCTTTTTGAAGCCTGAAAACCACTATAGAGTTTTTTACGCAGATAAAAGATTGTAGAGAATATAGAAAAAGTCTATAAAAGTTTATAGCCCGACGGAGAGCTACCGTCGAGATATTTAAAGAAGAGCTCCACTATGTACTCCGCGACTGTTTACATTGCAAAAGAATGTTTTCTCTACGACTCTACAGTAGATAAAATATCTTTTGCAGCGTATACCAGTCGTGGAGCACATAGTAGAGCTAACAGGTTGGCTGATAAGTCCCCGGTCTGACACATAGATGGCGTCGCTAGTATTAAATGCATATTATTTTTATATAGTGGCAACCTTCAAATGATTCGTGTCAAAATTTGACGTCTGTAAATAAATTAGTTTGTGAGATAGAGCGTCTTTTGTGAAGCAACTTTTGTTATTGTGAAAAAAATGGAAAAAAAGGAATTTCGTGTTTTGATAAAATACTGTTTTCTGAAGGGAAAAAATACAGTGGAAGCAAAAACTTGGCTTGATAATGAGTTTCCGGACTCTGCCCCAGGAAAATCAACAATAATTGATTGGTATGCAAAATTCAAGCGTGGTGAAATGACCACGGAGGACGGTGAACGCAGTGGACGCCCGAAAGAGGTGGTTACGGACGAAAACATCAAAAAAATTCACAAAATGATTTTGAATGACCGTAAAATGAAGTTGATTGAGATAGCAGAGGCCTTAAAGATATCAAAGGAACGTGTTGGTCATATCATTCATCAATATTTGAATATGAAAAAGCTCTGTGCAAAATGGGTGCCGCGCGAGCTCACATTTGACCAAAAACAACAACGTGTTGATGATTCTGAGCGGTGTTTGCAGCTGTTAACTCGCAATACACCCGAGTTTTTGCGTCGATATGTGACAATGGATGAAACATGGCTCTATCACTACACTCCTGAGTCCAATCAACAGTCGGCTGAGTGGACAGCGATCGGTGAACCGTCTCCGAAGCGTGGAAAGACTCAAAAGTCCGCTGGCAAAGTAATGGCCTCTGTTTTTTGGGATGGGCATGGAATAATTTTTATCGATTATCTTGAGAAGGGAAAAACCATCAACAGTGACTATTATATGTCGTTATTGGAGCGTTTGAAGGTCGAAATCGCGGCAAAACGGCCCCATATGAAGAAGAAAAAAGTGTTGTTCCACCAAGACAACGCACCGTGCCACAAGTCATTGAGAACGATGGCAAAAATTCATGAATTAGGCTTCGAATTGCTTCCCCACCCACCGTATTCTCCAGATCTGGCCCTCAGCGACTTTTTCTTGTTCTCAGACCCCAAAAGGATGCTCGCAGGGAAAAAATTTGGCTGCAATGAAGAGGTGATCGCCGAAACTAAGCCCTATTTTGAGGCAAAACCGAAGGAGTACTACCAAAATGGTATCAAAAAATTGGAAGGTCGTTATAATCGTTGTATCGCTCTTGAAGGGAACTATGTTGAATAATAAAAACGAATTTTGACAAAAAAATTTGTTTTTCTTTGTTAGACCGGGGACTTATCAGCCAACCTGTTATATAGCTATTTTGAGTGTTTTTAAAGTCCTAAATATGAGTCTGGAAGGAGTCATATATGGTTCTTATTTAAGCGGAAGTAAGAGTCAGATATGAGCGCGGAAAGAGTCATATATGGCTCTTATATGAGCGGAAAAAAGAGTCAAAAATTAGTGCGATAAAAGTCATATATGGCTCATATTTAGAAAGAAATAAGAGTCAGATATGAGTGCGAAAAGAATCATATCGCACTCTTGCTAATAAGTCTTCAGAATTCAAAATTTTTTTAATCAATTTTTGTATGTTCGATGGCATTTTTTTTGAAGAAACCCAACACTTAAAAAATTAACGCTTATATTGACTTATGCAGCAGTCGATTGAGAGTAATATTAGTTTAGAAAAAATATTATTTCTCCTCAGTTTTAAGAGAGATTGAATGATATTCGAGAAATGCGAGAAAATTTGAATTGTGCCGATTTAGTAGCAAAGGTGCGATATATGTATGACTCCAAAATGTTCTCCTTTGTTCTATGACTTTGGACTTATATAAGACGATCTTCGCAAGAAGGGAAACACGATCTTTAAGCCTCTAAAAAGAGGTCATTATAAGGGCTCCGCCTCCTGTAAGGATCCATATTTGAGTCTTTTAGGACTCAGAATGTTTGCTGGGGTACTCTATACTCTATACAAATGTAGATTCTATATCCTCTACACTCTTTTCTCAACGTAAAAAATTCTATAGTGGATTTCAGGTATTATAAGGCAACAAAAAAAAAAACGCTTTTCAAAGTACTTAGATACAATTTTCGAAAATCCAATTGCAAAAATTACAATTTAAATCAATCAATTATTCATATATTTATGTATTACAACAGCCAACGTTTTATATCAAATTATCCGGAAACAAATTAAACTTATTTTGTTGATTTCCACAATAATTATCTGCGTCTTTATTAGGGACGAGAACCTATAAAGATAGCCTGGACGCCCACATGAGCTTGAATAAAAATACGATTCGCTTTCCGTATATACTTTTAAACTTCCACCGAACTCTGAATTTCCACGAAAAACACTTTGGTTATCTCTGGATCGTAATCGGTTCAAATTAATAATTAATTATCATTGAAAATTGCATTAAGTGAACGATTGTGGCTCTTTTTGACGTAAACGGTCAATTATAAAAACCAAACATAATGTGAACAGAATGTATGAATTTTATTTTAACCTCATTTAAGAGTAATATTGAATGACTTTTATATCAGTTCCAATTAATTTTTTTTTTTCTCTCAAAAGCATTTTTAAACGATTTGCTTTTCAACGATGAATATTTTTCAATTAAAGGATCTATCAATTTCTATAGGAAAGAAAAGAAAAGGAATGAAATTGAATTCTCGAAAAGTTGCTTCTAATGAAATTGTTTGTAAATTATTCAAGAGAATATGAATAAGAAGCCAATGGAATTTCATGTTCGTTCTCTGCACAAATATCCTCGACAAACATCAATTTATTTGGCTTACGAATATAAGCCAATCTTTAAAAGGATTATCGAATATTTGCCATGTCTTTTATACAAATCGAATATTTAAAATCAATCTGAAGAAGAATTTATAATTTCTATTTTCTAATATTTACCAAAGTAATAGAGACAACGATGTGTGGGGGGGCTGGCGGGAAATATTTCGAAATTTCATCAATTCAACCACGTTCAATTTTTGGTGATGCTGTATGCGGTTAACCGAAGAGAGTATCATAAACGCCCTCACCCGGTATTTAGTCATGTTCAAATCACCCACGCCCACTCGCACACAATCACACACACTCACACACACAAGCACACACACACACACACAAGCCAGCAGAATTTAAATGAAACGACGCCAATTTTCAATTAAATTTGTGAATTACGTGAGAGTGTACAGGAAGGAAATATGGCAAAAACTGCTGTTCAACGGAAATCCAATGGATGATTGCTGATGCCGATGATGGCTCGCTCCTCCGCTCCATCTAAGGGCACCAACCAATCACATCAGTATCCCATTAATATGAAAATTCATGCTCAAACACTGTAGAGAATTATTAAATGTACTTTGAAAGCAGCCACAGAGCAAAAAAGGAAACAAATTTCTAATATATACACGTACATATGACCGTGAATGGCGTTCATATTCGAAACCGAAATATTGCCATTTCATCACATCATCAGCTATTTATTTCGTTGCAGGAGCAGATTAGATAATATCCATTTGCTTTGATAATTTATTTTGGAACATTTTTCAATAAAGCATTACTAGGTCAGATTGAGTTTAAAATCAATGAGTGTACATATCAGTGTTGCCAGACATTCCGGTTTTTTGGCATTAAGTTAGAATTTCCCGATTTTTTTGCAAATAATTCGAAAATTATTTTCTTTTTTTGGCTTATCCCAAGCAAATTTATTCGGAGTGCTCAGAAAAATGAGTCTGAAATGAGTCTAAAATATGAAGAAAATAATAAAAATAAAATGAAATGAAATTCGGCTTTAAACTTATAAACGAAAAAAACACCCTTAATTTCGGTTTGGCAAAAAAATGAAGTTCGTGAGGCATTTTTCTTTAATTTAAGCCTATTTTTGTATGGGGACCCCCCTAAGGAGGGGAGATAGAGGGTAGGTATGTTTGAAGAAAATATTTGGGGTAGAAAAATAATAGGGGTCGGTCATATATATTATCCGCCTACGAGGGGTTTTACTGTAGTGACAGCCATTTTGTATGAAATTGTGATAAAATTAAGGTTATTTTGTATGGGTGACCCCCTAAGGAGGGGAGATAGGGGGTCAGTATGTTGGGAAAAAACGTTAATGAGACAAAGTTAATGGGGGTCGGTCAAACATTTGACTCCTCTAGGGGCACTCTGGGGCTAGTTAGGACAGTGGGGGGAAAAATCCATAAAAAAAAATTACTTTTGTATGGGAGCCCCCTTAAGGAGTGGAGATAGGGGGAAGGTATGTTTGGATAAATTGTTGGGAATAAAAAAATAATGGTAGTTGGTCTTACATTTGACCCCTCTAGGAGCGACTCTGCTTACAGTAACATAAAAAATTTGGAAAAAAATAAAAACTTAAATTTTTCAAATGACTTGGTGCGTGACATTTTTTATCAAATAACCTTAAAATTAGTATTTTATGGCATCTTTAACAAAAGTTCATCGTACTACAATACAGGATATTTTTTTGGAGAAAAAAAACACTAAAAGTCATCACCCTAGTGAACACATGACTAGAAAGCGAGAATTCCGAGGTTGAAATCCCACACATTGAAATTAATCAATTGTTTTTAAAACACTCAAAACTTTTGAGTCTTTTTAAACTCATAAGCTGAGTGCGGAAGGAGTCATGTGTAGCTCTTATTTGAGCGGAAATAAGAGTCCAATATGAGTGTGGAGGGTGTCATATATGACTCTTATATGAGCTCCTTGGTTGTGGGACTTCGGACTGATAAAGGACGTTAATCGCAAGAAGGGAAACACGATTTTAAAGATTCTTAAAAGAGCTCATTATGAAGGCTCACACCCCAAATAAGAATTCATAAATGAATCATTTACGACTCTAGATCTTTTCTGGGTTAATATTGAAAAGAAAGAAAAGTTTTACATATAAAAAAAAAAACTTATGATAAAAATCTCCCTAAAGTGTGCCCATACGAAGTCAGGACATCAGATATGTATGTTAAGATTCGGGAGATTAAACATAGGCAGATTAGCCTCCCTTTTCTGGAGCCACTGCCGTCTAAGATACTAGCTCTACGTGAGAGAGAGAGAGATATTCACTAAGGGACTTTGAATACAAAACTTTGTCTTGAAGACGAAGAGAATGGGGTTTCTAATACCTTCATAATAGGTGAATATTTTGCCGTGTGTAGCCCGAAACTATGAGTTTTCAATAAGCCCATCTTAGGCCACAACGAGCTGATGGTCGAGAACTATTTAAATTACCGCTCCTTCATAAGGAAGTTCGAGGGCATACTAGAACAAAACAACAACATGGGACAAAATTTCACAGCGGCAAAATCGTCTCTATTTGGAACGGGGGAGAAACCCTTGAATTAAAAAAATAAAAACCGAGGAACAAAATCAAATTTAAAGGAAGAGCTTATCAATAAAGTTAGTAGGAATGAGAATACACAGGATCAAAACGTTTTCGTTTCGCCAATCAAGAGGAACCCTTTTCTTTCTTAGTCAAACCCGTTTCGTTTTGACTAATATGGTGTGTTCGCTCTCATAAGGCACAATGGACTGTTGTTTTTGAAAACGTTTTGTTTCGGTTTCATTTCGTTCTGATGTGTTCTCAGCCTAAGGGGAACAAGATTTTTCGTTTAAGTCTGCATTTTTTTTTTATGAAAAACTTTTATTTTATTTTATTTTTTTGAATTTTTTTATCGTGAATTCCGATATATTGAGATTGAATTGTTTGTTTGTTAATCCTCCAGCTTTGCAAGAAAATTCATCTGGCAACGCTGATATAATAAGATTATAATAAAATGGAAAATTGGTAGAAATTCATGAAAATATGAAAACATTTTTAAAGCCAACCGGCAACAGTATTGAAATGCTAAAACGGAAATGCTCAGAAAAAATCACGATTCCTTATGTTCACTCAAGGACATCCGATTTTAGATTGAAATTCCAAAGAGAGAAGAAAAAAAAGTCATTTTCAAATCAAATGTGTCAAAATTTGTTACATCAAATCAAAAAAGCCGGTAAATACGTATTTTAACGCATACAAATACACCTGTTCCTAGTGAATACCATCGCCCTTCAACTCCTCTCGGGGCTAACACATTCCAGATTAGCGAATGTTCTCGCTCGTTTTATGCATAGGAAAAAGTGCCTCCTTTAACTGGGTGACGTGTGACGGGGAGGAGCAGTGTTGACGTTGAGGCTGTGAAATTGATATGGATGGCATAAAAACGAATTTTTAATGTTCTACGTGATTCAAGAGTGTCTGTTTGCTACAGCAGCTAACCAATTCAATGTTTTTTTTTTTTCCATTTCAACATCAGGATTTTTTTATTTTTTATTTTTATATCCGACATAGTCTGTGTCGAGGGGATATTGTGTTTGTGCGGTTGTGCATTACACCTAGAACCAGTCCAGAGGGACCATACAGGAGATTCGATTAAGTCGTGTCCGTCCGTTTGTCTGTCTGTCTGTTTACAGTTTTCTTATCGAAGGAGTTGAGGAATCTTGACGGAATTTCGTATGCGTGCTCATGGGAACATGAGTTCGAGAATGAACCGGATCGGACCATTTTTTATGGTACTCCAGTGTTAGGGTCTGGCACGAAAATTCCGAAAACTGCCCCAAAATCGAACTTTTTCGAAATATTTCAATTAAATTTGGAATTTGAGCTTATATTACAGCTTCCAATGGAATTGCGAAAACTTTCGAAATTGGGCGTGGCAAAAAGGTTGATTCCATAAAAGAAATATTCGCCCGAACACTTTGTCGTTATGATCGCTGCCTTAATGGCTGTTTTAAAAAATATTCAAACTTATATAGCTAACCCTTGATCTGTGTCGGGTATTGTTTTTTCCACTTCACTGACTATAGCACCCTTATTGATTTTTATTATTTATTTTATTTCTTTAGCCTTTTTCTCATGATATTTTTCGACATTTATTCATACTTTCCGAAGGGAGGCTGTGGACGGCTGCCAATTATTTTTTACCTTTTTTGGTGAGATGAGTTTTTTTTTTTTAATGGATTCACTGTCAAATAGCAGAATGAAAGAATTGGCTTCAACCCTAACGAGTGTAATTTCCATGGAGATGTGATGCTTACTGTGCGCTGCGTAAAGAGAAAAACTCTCAAATTGCGTACTTTTTTAAGTTCAAATCTTCAACGGTAATTCAATTATCAAATGAGGCAATGAAAAATTTTTGTGTCGGACTATATTACCATAAATTTTGTGGCTTTTCTTCTTTCCTGACGTGCTTTCCTTTGCTGTGGGAAGATGAATTCTATGCTCACACAATAAAGAGAGATTTTATGGTATAAAAATTTTTATCATTTTTCTAAAGCAATATTGTCAAACGGGAAAATTTATTCTCTACAATGTGATTTAAGTAAAGCTCTGTACCCAAAAAAACAGATTTATATATGACCATTGTGCTTAATTGTGCCAGAACAAATCGAGACAGAGGTTCGTGTACATACTTTTTTACATGTAAAGAAATGATTAGCGTCACGACTAAGTACCTACCTCCGTCTATAGATGCATATGTCTACCTCTAAGAAATTTTCTTAAAGCAACAGTTGACCTATCTTCACGAAAATTAATGTGGAGAGAAAGGGGAACTTGACTTTGAGAAAAGAATTCATCGGATAATTTTTAGGGGTACCTTTTGGTACTAGGGTCTGTTCTAAAAATCACTTTAGTGGCACATTATCTGTAGCCTCGTTAAGTTTGAGAGACACGACTATATTCATTTTTCTCAAGTTCTTCAAAGTCAAAATTTTCAACTTAAGCGCTTCGCGTGTGCTCCGTGCCTGATGCGTTCTATGGAAGAAGACCTTAAAGGAGCGATGCCCGATATTTTGTATCGGTATCAACCCATCACTCAATTAATTTTGTTAATTTTTGTTGACTTTGAATGACTTTCATTTTATTTTATTTTTCTTCTTTTTTTGAATTGTTCTTTTTTTTATAAAAAGTGAAAATTGAAATAGGTAGTTTTTTTATTAAATTGGTAGATTGTTTTTTTAAATTGGTAGATTCTTTCAGGTTTCGGTTGATTTTTTTTATTTTTAAGTGGCAGTCGTGATAAAAAGCTGACATGTTCATTTCGAATGTTGAACTAAAGCCGAAAAGTCTGTCCTTGATTAGGTACTTACCAGCTCAGTATAAGCGAAAAACTATTCGAAGAATTTTTGCTTTTTTGGATATGTTTCTATGGAAACTTTAGCTACGTATCATCTGAGTATGGGTTTTAACTATTTATCGAACATGCCACGCTAATACCCATTGAATGTAAAATATTTTAAGAGGGCGTTTTGTCAAGCCTACTTTCACCGCAAATCGTTTCCATGGATATTGTGCTGTCAAGTTCTCTCGACTTATCCACCCTCATCAGGCCCGGCGAAAGGTGTGGGTAGTATGGGACTACTACCCAGTCCGATTTTTAGGGTATAGGTAATTACCCACTCCGAAACTTACTCAAAATTTGTAAAGAAAATTTTTTTGCAAAATCATCTAAAAGAAGCAACAGCTACATTTTACTGTACAAGCGTCCGCAATGCCGAAACGTGAACGAACATACAACAAACAACCAAAGAGTTTCGATATAAGCTTCGATTTTCTTATATTGTGTGTTTATGCAGTGATCGGCAGTAAGAATATTTTCAGCAATATTATAGGGACTAATTACTGATTGGCCAAAAATTTTAATTATTTTATTCTTGATTGTTGAATTAAAAGAAATCACAAAATGGAAACATAAAATTTTTGAATAATGAAAAATTGATGATTCAAATTCAAAAAATTCGGATTGAAAATATAAAAATATTTATGAAAAGAAAAATTGTGATTTAAAAAAAAATCCAAAATCATATTCCCCAGATTTCGGACTTTTTGAATAATCAATAATCATATTTCCAAAATTACGGATTTTTTGAATAAAAGTCGAGATATCTCATTAGAAATTGGTATGGAAATAATCAGCGGCTCCAGGAGATTATACTAGGACATGTTTGTAAATACATATATTTGGTATAGTCTATCTCGACTGGTTCTGGGTGTTACACACAACCACACAAATGCATTATATCCTCGACACAGAGTGTCAGAGGTATAAAATTCGAAGTTCACAAAACTGTTCAAATTGTATTTATTACTGGTTATTGTGACTTAAAAAAGTCGAAAATCCGACCATCGAAAAATATGTGGTCCACTTGAAAAATTTTCACTCATATTCTATTAGAAATTGAGTTATATGAGTTGCACTGTACCACAGTAAGGATTTCTATTTGTTTTTTTTTTAATAAACTAAGGAGAAAATTTTTAAAAAATGTATTTAACAAATTGTATTGTTATAATAAATGAAGTAAAAAAAATTTTTTTGCTCTGTCGCATGGTGCCATGACCACTACCCACTCCGATTTTTGGTGTTCCGCCGCGCCTGACCCTCATTGAGCTTGAGAAGGACCCTTGCCATGTGGAGATAAAGCGCTCTGTTAGCAGAAAAATGGGAAAAAAATTCAAACTTCTTCAAACAAACAAAAAGCAAAACTTTTCGCAAAGTATTAATTCGCTAAATCGACTAACAGAATTTTGAAACTTATTTTTCCCGAATTTTTATTTTTATTTCTAATCTACAAAATAAAATTAAAGAAAAAAAAAAACAAACAAAAATTGAAAATTTCATTTTGCTCAGCTCATCTTGTCAACGTTAACAAAATGATTAAAAGTTCATCGTCAAAACGACGAATCATGTTCGTCTTCCGAATAAATAACATTTTAAACATTCGAGAAGTCTTGATTTTGTTGCTGCGATTCAAACGAAATGACTTCACAGAATTTCTGCCTCAATGTGCCGACTGTGTGCAGAGGCTGTGAGACTAAATTTTAAAGGTCCTCAATAAATAAATTTGATGAAATCAACAACACCAAAAAGCCACAAATTAGATATTGTTCGAAAAAAATTTATCATTATGGCATAGCCGAAAAGTCAAACAGAAACTTTATCTCAACAATCTGATTTATTTTGAATATTTATTTATTCGTATTTAATTGGATTTTAGTCACGCATTAATGCAAAATTGTCCTTCGTCCTAGATCAGAATTTATCTCTGACGACAAATAAACAAAGTTTTATAATTGGAAAATTCAAGCATTTTCAAACATTTTTGAGCGAAAAAAAAAAATAAATAAATTTTAATCTCATCCACTTTTGAGTGCAAGGAAAATAACAATTTGGCAATTTCAAATGTTTTCGATAAGGAGCGGAAACAGTTCATTAGCTCATTTAAGGGTTTTCCTTTCCCATTGCCCATTGAAATGTTTCTACATATCAAAGTATATATGTATGTATGTATGTGAAAGCGTTGAACGTTGAAGCAAATTTATTACACGGTTCAAGACACAAATTTCCAATTGATATACAGCATTCAGACCCGTATTTCCAATTCAAAGTGCCATTGTGCATTTACCTTTTCTGGGGGCAACAACATCGGAACATCTAATGCGATCTTAAATGTTTCTCACACACTCTTTCAACGTCAAAATTGGCCCTTTTTAACATAAAACACATGGACTCGTATGTGAGTCGTGAATTTCCATCGACAAAAGGATAACATACAGGTCCGTAGAGATTAATTTAAGGCCCGAAGGGATTTTTTTTGCCTTTTGAGAACAGTGGGACTGATGACTGGTCATTGCCTCATAGGTCCCCATGCTAGAAGGCTACGGGAACCTGATTTCGATTTCTGCAGGAGCTGTCAGGATGAGGAAACTCCTCAACATCTTCTCCTGTACTGCCCGGCCTTTACTAAACTGAGATTCAAATCCTTTGGATGTTACTTTTTTCCCACCCCATCGGAACTCGGGGAACTTAACCCTTTGAGGATAGCAAGTTTTATTGAGCGAACAAAATGGTTTTTCAAATAGCTGTCCGAACCTGTGGGCAACACAATGAACTTTCCTTGGTCTAAGTGCGCCACCTTTTTGGTGGGCGGCCCCTACAACATAACCTAACCTAACAAAAAACACATGGACTCGTATATGAGTCGTGAATTTTCGTCGACACGAGGACAACACACAGGTTTGTAGAGAAGAATTTAAGGCCCCAAGAGATTTTTTCCCCCTTTGAGAATAGATAACAATCGAGTCTGGATAGAATAGAGTCCCGGATAGAGTGAACACCTAGGTGCTGTGAGAACATGGACTAAGGCTTGGGAGATTTGGACCATTTTTGGACTATAAGCATACATTACTTTATATCAGTCATCCATTGTAAGCAAGTGTAAGATTTTTAAAGCCCCCTTATACAGCAGATAATTCTGTTAGTCTAAGGTCATTCGATCGAGAAGTTCGTTCAAAAATCGTTAGGAGAATGTAAGAAACAATCAAGCCCAAAATCTAATATTGCGAGATCTCGAAAGATCACGAAAATGTTTTGCGCGACGCATTTCAATCTCCAATGAGAGTTTTGCGTCACGCAGATGATAGCATAATTTCGATTCTAGTAATGCAATATTTGAACCAATTACCAATCTAACGAGTACCGAGTACTCATAAAATTTACACGTTATCACTTGAGCTTAAAATTTTAATTGAAAATTTTCAAACATTTTCAAAATAAACCAAAACTCGCGAAATATTTTAAAAGCTTTTTTTCACGGAACAGTGAACAGCATTTGTTTTATTAGCTTAAACGAGTACCCAATAACGAGCACTCAAACAATAGCTACATCATTAACCTGTCAAATTGTCTCGCAACGAGAAATATTCAATTTTTCAAAATTTTCTCGCTACGAAGTCTCGCAGTGCGATACATTGGAGCTTGAACCATATAATTCAATGTTTTGAAATTTGTGTGCGTCTCGTCTCGCGCTCTCGTCTCGCGCTCTCGCAATATTGGATTTTGGGCTTCATCTCTATTGAATTATTGTCAAAAAACCGAGATTTTTATCAAAAAGAAATCTTGTTGAACCTAATACGTAAATTTTAAAATTCAATAGTGGGAACCTTAATAATAGGAACGAGCCGTTCAAAATTTATCTCACTCTATCTAGAGTCGACAGCCCACCCAACATTTGGAAGACTGTTTTATGAGAAGATTCATTTACGAGTCTTCTTCGAACCCCCTTCATGATTAGCAAAATGATTGATCACATACACGATTAAAAGAAGACTCGAAAACGACTCTCCAATATGTTTCAAAAGCGAGTCGTATTCAAATTACAAAAACAAAATAAAGAGCAATCGCCTATTAATCACGTATGGGATTGAAATATGATCATTCAAATTGTTGCTATCATATGGTTCACTCAATATTTGACTCAAAATTGAAGTCAATGGAATTCGAATTTAAAGTTATAAACGAAAAATGTCCATGACTTTCGATTTGGAAAGCTTGGTGTCGACGGGTGAGCACAGGACTAGAAAACCACAGTTCCTATGTTCAAATCCCACATAAGGCAAGGAAAAAAAAATGTTGAATCTATAATAATAATACATATAACATAACATACACACGGAAAAGCCAAAAAATGTGTTTTGATGTTGGAATGGTGTTTTTTCATTTTTGGAAAGCAATTGATAATAATTATGAGTCGTAGAAGACTCCAAAATGATAGCAAATTTGAGTCGTAAAAAACTCTAAAATGATAGCAAATATGAGTCGTAGAAGACTCCAAAATGATAGCAAATATGATTTGTAGAAGACTCCAAAATGATCGCAAATATGAGTCGTAGAAGACTCCAAAATGATAGCAAATATGAGTCGTAGAAGACTCCAAAATGATAGCAAATATGATTTGTAGAAGACTCCAAAATGATAGCAAATATGAGTCGTAGAAGACTCCAAAATGATAGCAAATATGATTTGTAGAAGACTCCAAAATGATAGCAAATATGAGTCGTAAAAAACTCCAAAATGATAGCAAATATGAGTCGTAGAAGACTCCAAAATGATAGCAAATATGATTTGTAGAAGACTCCAAAATGATCGCAAATATGAGTCGTAGAAGACTCCAAAATGATAGCAAATATGAGTCGTAAAAAACTCCAAAATGATAGCAAATATGAGTCGTAAAAAACTCTAAAATGATAGCAAATATGAGTCGTAGAAGACTCCAAAATGATAGCAAATATGATTTGTAGAAGACTCCAAAATGATCGCAAATATGAGTCGTAGAAGACTCCAAAATGATAGCAAATATGAGTCGTAGAAGACTCCAAAATGATAGCAAATATGAGTCGTAGAAGACTCCAAAATGATAGCAAATATGAGTCGTAGAAGACTTCAAAAATGATAGCAAATATGAGTCGCAGAAGACTCCAAAATGATAGAAAATATGAGTCGTAGAAGACTCGAAAATGATACAAATATGACTCGAAAACGACTCGCAAGTGATATCAAATATGACTCCCTAAGAAGAGTCGCGGCTAGGGTTCCAATTTCTCCCGACCAAAGTATAATTTTTGAGCAGAAACCGAGCGCATATTTGATATTTTTAATCAGAAAGGCGACTCGAAAAAGATTCGTTTTTGATCAAAAGTTTCGAAAAATGCTAGCTGGGAGTCTTTGAAAAAAAAAAAAATACAAACTACAAAAGTAGTTCCCCTATTCACGGCAACTTGACAAAAATTCAGACCCATTTTCTGTGGATGGTCCGAGTCACCCTTAACTACCCACCTGACAGCACACAATTGAGCACAACATCTCATATTGTAAGCCTTATAATCCTTCCTATACTCGAATTAAACAAAAGAGAAGCGAAAACTCTTAGCACTTCGGTTGATTATATTTACAAAAGTTTTTAGTCCTATTCCTATTCCTATTTCTATCCTTTTGTTCTTGGCTCTTCGACGTTCTCGAATGTATTGGAAGTGAATATGTTCGGAAAAGTTTCGACGGAAACTCTTCGCGTTAGTGTATGTTCTTTGTTGTGTTTTGTGTTTTTTTTTTTTTTTTTTTTGCTGTCATTTATATTCAACGTTCTCTGATATTGGATCTCCGAAATATAGCCCCGCCCGTACGTAGTTGGTCCTTATTTTATTTTTTTTTTTTTTTTTTTTTTTCTTAAGGATAAAAGCAAACATCGAAATTTTTTGCCATGGGGCAAGTACGTTCATTAGTGAAAGGATTCGCTTGATATGCGTCAAAATATAGGAGAAGCAAAAAAAAACCAAAATAATAAATAAGGAATTATAAACCAAAATGCTTCACTGGCTCATTTCGCGCTGTAATTATAAAAATGAATATCCTTAAGAAAAACAAGAGAACGAAGGAAAATGCGATTTCGCTTTCGGCGGAAAGGATTGACTGTACTCTCATTAACTGCCGCTATGTGGTTTGCCCTTTTGTTGAACTTAAATCCTCACGATTCATTCACGAAAAGAAAGTAAAAAAAAAAACACAAAAAACACAAAAAAGAAAAGGATAATTATCATGCAAGCATAATTTTGGAGAATCCCGTAAGATAAGAGGCAAGCGCTTTAATTTCTTACTTGGTAATTAAAGCAATATTTCTCTTTGGAAGCTTTTTTTTTTAAAAAAAAAGAAATTGCTTAAATAGCTTAGGTTCTTCTTTTGCTTGAAAATGAATTTACAAAACTTTTCTATCATTAACAAAAATGGTTGTCTTGGAGTAAAAAAAAAAACCGTATATGGCATTTACATACACGTTTTAGCGCTACTCGTTTAAGCTAAAACGACTAAGTCAAAACGGGGTGTTTACACATGCGTATGTCGTTTTGTCATTTTGTGGTTATTTTTGTTTGCTCAACACGTGAAATATTAGTGAATATTGTAATTTAGAAAAGAAGCAATTATTGAAATTGCGTTCGTTTTCTACATTGGTTGTGGAAACAACCTCACAATTTTTAAATTAGAAATTTCAATGACCATATGTTTTGCATTTTTATAGTGATGACACTCAGATTACGATATTTTTTTATCAGTTATAAGCAGGATTTATCTTGTTTAGCTACTTGTTTTAAATTAAAACTGGAAAAATTCTCGTTTTAGTTTTGTATGATAAAACGGGAAAAATCTAAGTTGTTTTAATGCTAAAACGGGCAAAGTTGCTAAAACGCTAATAAAACGGCATATGTAAACGGTCTATTAAAGTACTTAAAGTTTGAGTTTTGAAAAAAATTAAAAACTTTCGACGAAACTCCTGCGACACTTTCACTGTGCCCATCCGGTCAGTTCTCACCGACAACAAAATTGAACATTAAGATTTTGTTAATCTTACTTAAGTGCCATTTAAGTGACCTCAATTTGGTTGGGCGTCTATGACTTTGCGTATTTATTTGGCGAAGAAATTTATGGCGTATTAACTGCCAAAACCTGTTTACGATAATAAATTTTTGAAAATTTATACCTGAGAGTCCTGTGTGGGTACGCTGAGCGCAGAGGGCTTTGATGCTTTTCAACTGAATTAGCTTTTCAATGGTTTAGGGACGATAAATTAATCATGACGTAGTAAATGACGTGTAAGCGTTCAACAATGATGAAGTTCTACATTATGGATGGGAGATTTTTTATATTTTTTTTTTTTCGTGATTTCGCAATGCACCGATAGTTTGACCATTTTTTATACCCAGCGTAAGCGGGGTATATTAGTTTTGTGCAAATCTTGTAACAGGGAGAACTAAGCTCCGGAGATATAGAAAAATATATATAGAAATGATCAGGATCAAAAACTGAATCGATTTAGACATGTCCGTCTGTCCGTCCGTCCGTCTGTCCGTCTGTCCGTCTGTCCGTCCGTCCGTCTGTCCGTCCGTCCGTGGTCGGATCTCCTCCGAAACGGCTGGACCAATCAAGTCGAAATTTGGCACACAGCTATATCGGGATCCGAGTATGATCCTAAGTAAAAATGGGAGACATCCGCCCACAGCCACGCCCACAAATTAATATAATGTGTTTTCAGTAAAATGCTTGTAACTTGCGAACCACTCAACACATTCCATTGATATTTGGTGTACTGGTAAACTTCGAAAAGGGACATATCCTGGCAAAAAATGGACGCCGCCCTCCTCGAGCCACGCCCACAAATAAGCCCAAAAATAAGGGCTTATCGTAACTTGTGAAGTAAAAGGCGTAGAAGCTTCAAATTCGCAGCATAAGTTCACCAAGGCGAATGAAAGGTGTAGGAACAAAAATTTATGTAGCCCGCCCACTGACACGCCCACAAATGAAGATTTTTCGTAACTTCCGAAGTAAAAGGCGTAGAAGCTTCAAATTCGGAACATAGGTTCACCAAGGCGAATGAAAGGTGTAGAAAAATATTTTATGTGGCCCGCCTACTGCCACGCCCACAAATGAAGATTTTTCGTAACTTCCGAACTAAAAGGCGTAGAAGCTTCAAATTCGCAACATAAGTAGGTTCACCAAGGCGAATGAAAGGTGTAGAAATATATTTAATGTGGCCCGCCCGCTGCCACGCCCACAAATGAAGATTTTTCGTAACTTCCGAAGTAAAAGGCGTAGAAGCTTCAAATTCGCAACATAGGTTCACCAAGGCGAATGAAAGGTGTAGAAAAATATTTTATGTGGCCCGCCCACTGCCACGCCCACAAATGAAGATTTTTCGTAACTTCCGAAGTAAAAGGCGTAGAAGCTTCAAATTCGCAACATAGGTTCACCAAGGCGAATGAAAAGTGTAGGGAAATAATTTGTGTGGCCCTCCCACTGGCACGCTCACAAATAGAGAAGCAAAATATAGTGCGCTGATAATGTCGGGACGCTGGGTATTTCAAAGTCGGGCTTGACCGACTTTAGCTTTCTTACTTGTTTTTTACTAATGGTAATTGAATTTTGTTTGCGAAAATGCTTTTTTAATGTATGCTCTTCCCGGAAATGATCAAATCAATTAATTTAATAATATTTAGCAGAATAAAGTAAATATTTACTCTATATACAGGGTGCTCCATACTCAATGGAACAAAAAAAAGGAGGTGATAGGGGGGTCCAAGCGGACCAAAAATTGTATGGCAGGGGGGGGGTCGCAAATGCACCCCTGAGGAGTTACATGCAAAAAACAATATTTTTGTTTTTTCACTGGTGCTCCTCACTTACAGGCCGTAAATTCAAAATCACATATCATATGAAAAGCTTGGCGGTTTTCCGCTAGCACTGCAAACTACGATTTTAAATAATTCAAATCCGTTTTCTCTGGTACTACCATCTAAGCCTAAAATAAAGTAATTTTGGCTTTTAAAGTGATTTAATTCAAAAGAAATACGATCGAGCCTCTTTTTTTGACTTTGAGCTTTTCTCTTCATTTTGATACCATGGTTGCTACAAAAAAAAGATTCACAATCAATGCAAAACTAAGGTTTGAAAATAATTGTTTTGTATTTTTGACTCCCAGAAAAGTTATTTTAATCAAATTTATTGAGCACACTTTTAGGCAGCATGAGAAAAAGAAAAATCTTAGCAATTTAAAAATTTCTGAATAGTGTTTTAGTTTTACATATCCGCCTAAAAGTATGCTCACCAATTTAGTCGAATTCTTTCCGCGCCTCTAGCTCCTTACGAGTGCAAGATGAACCCCCCTTTCCATACAATTTTTTGCTTGTATGGGTTCACCCTATCACATCCTTTTTTTTTTTTGATCCATTGAGTATGGAACACCCTGTATATGTAGGAAAGGAAGGCGAAATAAACATCGGATAAGTTAATTAATTCATCCTTAAACTTTTTGCTCGTTTTCAGTTAATTTTCAATTAACATTTGTGGGAGGCTTTTTTTTTATCAATAGGGAAAGCTTTGGTTCCGTAATGAATTGTTAGTTTAACATTCTCGAGGGCGTTTTTTTTTTTTAACCCATTCTGTTGTAATCAATTATAAGGTTGAAAATGGGCTTGTGGGGTTCAAAGTATGGACACATCTTAAGAGCAGATGAGGAGCTGTCCATCTATCCGACTGCTATCAATGACGAAGGCCAAAGTTATGCAAAAAAAAATGTTTAGCATAAAAATCAATGAAAATTGATAGCAGTCGGATGATCATTTAGATATTTAATTTTCTCATCTTATTTTCAAAAAATTTATTAGACATATTGGGTATCAAATTAAAGGAAATCGATCCAGCATTTTGAATAAAATAAAATATTTGGGTATTAATTGGACACTTTTCATACCAAAATGGCTTCCAAAGTAAAAGACATTGAAAGTTTTTTCAGAATTTTTCACTTTGACCGTTTATTTTTCACTCAATGGGTCAAATTTTTACCATCAATTTAATTTTGCCTAAAATCACATACAATTAGCTTTCAAAATGCATTTAAGTTTTTTTTTCTACGATGAAATATTATCGTGGGAGAGTTATTTTTCTCGACTTACTGCCTAAAAACTTTAAGGCCCTATAACTCCTCAGGGTGCTCCCGACCGGTTGACCTTCATAAACGGAACACCCTGTATATTAAAAACCCAGAAACGTTGAACCCCTGACTTCCCTATAGAGGAAATATGATAGAGCAGTTCAAGTTAGTCCTCTCAAATAAAATTCCTTTTCATACTTCCTACCGTTCGGAGTGGTAGAACTTTAGGATTCCATATCAAATTGACTGCTTTGTTTTTATCATTTAAAACCATCCCATGGGATAGGACGACATTCCTTGCTGGCAAAGAAATTTCATATAAACATTTTTTATCTTGTCATTTCCAGTTCACGTTATATTGTTTAAAATCAAATCTCAGAGGATCAAAAAAATTTATTTTAGAAAAATCTTTCATAACTTTTCCACATTCCTCTTAGACATTCACTTATTTCAGGCACAAAAACAACAACAACAACAAAAAAAAGAAGAAATTGTTAGCAAACTTTTTGCATAGTTGTCACATCTTGTAATGTATGTGAAGCTGAAAGAGAGAAAATTCTTCATTTCAAAAAGTTGGGCCATAAAAATGTCGCATGATTCACTGTTGGCCCCGATATTTTTGATTGAAATTTCTTCCCTAATTTTTTTTGATTTTTTTTTATACTTTTTTATTGTAATAAAAACTTTTTATTGAAAATACTACAATTATTTGAATGCCTTAAGGTTGGATCAGGTTTTGCTTTTTTTTTTATCGGTGAAATGTGAATTTTCTTTGATTGAGTCCGGGTTGAAGCCTAGATTGAAGCCTGGATTGAAGCCTGTATTGAAGCCTAGATTGAAACCTGGATTGAAGCATGGTTTGAAGCCTGGATTTAAGCCTGTATTTAAGCCTCTATTTCAGCCTCGATTGAAGCCTGGATTTAAGCCTGGATTAAAGACTAGATCGAAGCCTGGATTGAAGCCTGTATTTAAACCTGGATTAAAGCATGAGTTGAAACATGGATTGAAGCCTGTATTGAAGCCTGGATTGAATACTAGATTCAAGCCTGTATTGAAGCCTGAATTTAAGCCTGTATTGAAGCCTGAATTTAAGCCTGTATTGAAGCCTGAATTTAAGCCTGGAATGAAGCCTGTATTGAGGATGAAGGGGCTGGTCCGTACATAGCAATTCTCCATGGGGATGACGTTGAAATTAGTGATGCCACGAATATTCGGCCACTATTCGGTATTCGGCCTATTCGGCGTCATTTTTCAGTATTCGGTATTCGGCCGAATAGTTAAAATATTCGGCCGAATACCGAATAGTAGAAATAACTTATTAAAAAATCAGCAGTAACTACAAATTAAATTTTTCTCACAATAACGTAAAAACATTTAATTAACGAGAACTAAAAATACAGCAGATTTGCATTTTATTCTTTAGAAATATTAAATGTACGCTAGCTTCTTCTAAATTTTCTTCGAAAACATTATAAACAGTGGGCAAATTTTTCAGCGGCAGCTTTTGCCTTGACTCCAGCTAGTCGCGAGTAGGCCCAAGCTGTCTTTACTACGTGCCGAATATTCGGTTGCCGAATATTCGTTATTCGGCCGAGAGGTTGACCGAATATTCGGTATTCGGTATTCGGCCAAATCCACTATTCGTGGCATCACTAGTTGAAATTAGACGTCGTTTTTTATTAAGGGTTTTGCAACTTATGATCTTTATTCTAGAAATTCTTCAACTTAATTTCTTTCCTCTATGCTAACTAGATTTTGTATGTAAGTGTTCAATATTTCATAGATAACTAGATAGTCGTATTGTGTAAAGTAAGATATTATTCTCAACAGATGAGCGTTGCGTTTTTCTTGAAGAATTTTCTTGAAAGCCCATTAAAATTATTGCAAACAGTCCGAGGAAAAAGCCTCTACTTTGGATGGAACTGCTCTGATATTGAATATTCTTCTCTTGAAGAAGCTCGGTTCAGAAGAAAATGACGCCATTGAATGTATATGAATTTAAATCTAAAAAATTTTTGTTCACTTTCATTTAAAGTGATTGAATTTGCATAAAAAACCAAGGAAATTTTCTATAAAACAACATTAAATTGCAGTCCTTCAAACTCGTATTAATTGTTTAGTTTTCGCTCAACTTTTTTTTTTGTTCTACGAGATAATAATAAAACTGGATTTCCTCTAGTCCAATATAAAAACAAAAACAGAAAAATAGAAAATTCCCAACGAGATGTGCCCTCAATCTGTTCTCCGAGTCGTCATCCTTCATGCTTGAATCATTTTCGTTCTTCTCACCATTCTCTCTCTCTCTCTCTCTGTGAAAGTAATTCCGTTGGTGCTCTGTTGCCGCTTTTAAAAAAAATTGCATTTTATTTTATATACAAATACGTTTCCTTTTTTATTTATTTCTTTTTTTCAATTTTTTTTATTTTTTTTATTTTGCCCACAGACTCACCGCCCGTCATAGGAACACAATCTTTTCCGACAACGTCATTATTACCTTGACGAAATAAGAAAAGAAAAAGAAA
Source organism: Chlorops oryzae (assembly GCA_020466095.1). Lineage (NCBI taxonomy): Eukaryota > Metazoa > Arthropoda > Insecta > Diptera > Chloropidae > Chlorops > Chlorops oryzae. Next base: position 5,418,451 of record CM035808.1, on the reverse strand, counting down.
ACGAAAAAAAATAACGCGAAAACGTATTCGCAATTTGGTTCACATCAACTTTTCACAAAGAAAGCCTCCATTGTCCTATTTCTTTTATTAAAATATATTTTTTTAACAAGCCCAAAAAATTGGTCATATTGTCCAAGTCACTCGACTGTAGCGTAGATTTTCATGTCGACTATTTTCATAAAAATATAAATTTTTTTTAAAAGACGAATCAAAGGAATCTCGCCAGCATATCAATTCTTCTCTATCAAGTCGCTTTGAGGATTTTATGTGATGATTTAACAACAGAAGAATGAGGATTTTATTTTGCTTTGATGAAGACGAAACGCGATAGAAATCGTTAATAAATATTTTTCATATGAAAATTTCATCGTAAAACATCAAACACAAAGGCAAACAAATAAAAATAAAAAAATATCAAAAAAACAGAGAAAATAAAAACGAGAATAAATCGCTGCCAGGATGTCTGCTAACTCCATTCAATGTTGAAGACACAGGAGCTCCCATCACATCATCACACTGTTTTCTCATAGTCCATAACAAGCCACCGGACTCATAAAATATGTACAATATTCATGCCAACACCCGTTGGCAAGTTATTTAACCATGTATGTATGTATGTGTATAAGAGGCTCCTGATGCTTTTCCAGCCATTGCCTCTAGGTCACCAGCACAGATAGGCAGCGTTTTTTTTTTGTTTTTACTTTCTTCATTTTTTTCTCATGTTATAAAAGCGACTATTGTGCACTTACTTTGCGCTTTTGTTCGCTATTGCTTTTGAGGACAAAAAAAAAAAAATAAAAAAAACACAAAGGGGAAAAAAGTCTGAAAGGGAATGTTAAAGTTTCACCTGCAACAGATGCGGTACATATTATATCATCACTTTAAAATGCCTTCAACCGTTTCAAGTGCTCGGCCAGACGACCCTTAAGCGTTGCCTGCTTACGTCATCCCCACTTGTTTCTATTTTGTTCGTCCTTTTATTTTTATTATTTTTTTGTTTTTTTTTTTTAATCTTTCAAACTCTTGCACCGGTTGAAGCTTGTTTACACGTTTATGAATACAAGTTAGAGGGTTATTTTTTTCTTGCTCCTTTTTCCTTAACCATGTTTGCCATTCAATGTTAGCGTGCGCACAAGATTATTGTAAACATAGGCAGAATATGAGCTTTATTGATGTTAGCAGTTAACACGTTCCGTTTGGCTGTAATGAAATTATCGTTCAGAGCATGAAGGAGCCCTAACTATCGGAGTGTGGTTTAACGGAACTAGAGCTTAATTAATGTTATATAGGGCACCATAGTAAATCGTTAATTACTCACTCCTGATTGATGTGAGACCTATCATCGTGATACTTAAGTGACCTTCAATTTTCGCCCGAATATTGTTCATATTATGACGTTAAGTAATGAGTTTCGTATCTAATGGAGAATAGGCATCGGCATTATTAAAAGAATATTACTTATATTTTTATGCCGATAGATATTCTTTTTCCTACACTTGAGTTGGATTTTTTTTTTTTTTTTTTTTTTGGGTTCTAAAAAATGTTCTTTTAAAAATTCCCTTTTCTTTTATGGAATTTTGCGCAAAATTCTCGGTAATAATTTATAAACGCGACCTTGCTCTTAAATATGTATATTGCGATGATATCTTATAATAAATATATGCACATACATATTCACAAAGAAAGCTCTTGAGTGCTTCGTTGTTATACATACATTCTTTTTTTTTTTTTTGCTTAAGTCATCATTCTTTTTATGTTAACATTTGAATTTTTCGAGAGTTTGCATCGTTTTACCTTTATGTTTTCATGCGCCTGGCATAAAGAAAAATGTGAATAACAATTTTTATGAAGCACACTCCTGAACGTTTTCAAATTTAAGATTGTCAAATATTCTTAGAATTCCAAAACATTGAGCGAATAATTTTTTAAGTCCTTATGATCTTCTCAAACATGTTAAGAGCGTTAAAAATCTTTTTTTTTTATTTTTATTATATTTTTAATTTATATTTTTATATGAGGCATTTTAAAGGATAAACTTAAAACAGTGAACTCTCTGCTAACGGATACTTTTTCGGAACGCTGGAGCGTGGTCTGCACAAACAAATTTTTGCATTTTCTATTTAAACTTTTCTTGGAATAGGTTTGAGTGTGTGTGTAGTCAGACATAGAAGGGTTAATTAATTCTTCAAGAGATGCTTTGGTACCTGCTTAGTATAGAGAATTTTTGGAAAGAAATTTTCATAAGAAGGAAATAAGTTTTTATGGTTAAACTGTTTAGTTCCCTTGGGAATTGAAGGGAAGGGCTTAGAGATATTTTCCCAAAATTCTTATTTTTGAGGTTTCCACTTTTGATTCTTTGGAAAGCCTTACTTACTAAGGGCCTTAAAATAAACTTAAATACAGTGCACTCTCTCTCTCTCTCTCTCTCTCTTTCTCTCAATCTCTCTCCCTCTCTCTCTACTTTCTCTCTCCCTCTATCTGGCTCTCTCTCTCCCTTTCTCTCTCTCTCTCCCTCTCCTCTCTCTCTCTCTCTCCTCTCTCTCTCCTCTCTCTCTCTTCTCTCTCTCTCTCCCTCTCTCTCTCTTTTCTCTCTCTCTCTCTCTCTCCTCTCTCTCTCTCTCTCCTCTCTCTCTCTCTCCTCTCTCTCTCTCCTCTCTCTCTCCCCTCTCTCTCTCTCTCACCTCTCTCTCTTTCTCTCTCTCCCTTTCTCTCTCTCAACCCTCTCTTTCTCTCTCTCCTCTCTCTCGCTTCTCTCCTCTCTCCTCTCTCCTCTTCACTCTCTCTCTCTCTCCCTCTCTCTACTCTCTCTCTCTCTCTCTCTCTCTACTCTCTCTCTCTCTCTCTCTCTCTCTCTCTCTCCCTTCTCTCTCTCTCTTCTCTCTCTCCTCTTCTCTTCTCTCTCTCTCTCTCTCTCTCTCTCTCTCTCTCTCTCTCTCTTTCCCTCTTTCTCTCTCTCTCTCTCTCTACCTCTCTCTCTCTTAAGCGGACACTTATGTGACCGAGAAATATGTCCGCTCAACAAAGGTGTCCTCTTAAGAGGAAAACATTTGAGAAACAGAAACACTAGAGCATTCACAAAAAGTGTCCGCTCCAGAGGATTGTCCGCAAGGAGAGAGTACACTGTATATGCTTAAGCATAAATTTTCAAAATTTTCCCTTATCAACTTGGATCATTAAAATACTTAGTGCCATTTTGAAATGACTTTTTTTATTACTTTTAAATATGCTCAGGCTATCGTACATAATTGAATTTGAGCAATTGGCTTAAAAGCTTTCGAGCATCCGAGCCGATTTAATTGAAAGTAACATTAATTCTCCGCTCTCAATCACGTGCGGCTTTCGATTTTAATCCCGAATTCTAACGCGTCAAGGCAGCAATTAAGCCTAGGAATATTCATCTAAGAGCAAATGACCACAAGCGCTACAAAGCAATTCGGATGTATAATCACTGAATGACAATATATCGACATCATAGTCATACTTGATTTGTGTACACACACACACAGCACACACACACACCCACAGCACAAAGCGGCATTAGCCACACAAGAGCTGTGTTTTCACTTCCACGTCACCACGGCACTGCCCACAAGCATATTCGTCATTATCTCATGGTACAGCAATATGGCCGACACCATCAACATTTCGCACAGTCTACCCTCTCGCTTAATTGGTCTAACGCCAAAGGATTTCAGAGTCAGGCTAAAAGAACGTTCTCATTTTCTTTTCAATTCAACCTGAGCAAGACTTTTGAACTTGGACTTCTTTTCTGCCTTCCATGGAAGTGTAATTTCCTCGCCTTTTATACGTTACGGTCTGTTAAACGACGAGCGGTCGATAACGTATGGTCTAGCCAAAGTGAAGTGGTTTTGTGGTAACTGTTTAGTCCTTAAAGAGCTGAAAGCATTTAAAGCTTGGCATTTTTTCACAGTTCAGTTGCTAAGGTAATTTTTAAAGTTTTCAGGCTCTCTTTTTTGATGAATTATTATGGATTCAAAGGATGGCTTCTTAAAAATGAAAAAAAAAAATGAAAAAATTTCACTCAATTTAACCAACATTTGCAAATGAAGAGAAGACGTATAAGAACTAATGGAAAAAAAATTCTTTTCAAAATTTAAGGCTTTCCCTTGCAACTGAAAAGATGACATAAAAGTTATATTTTCTCAATACTTTTCTGCGGGTTGTGTGCCTGTGTGAATTGAAGTCATCGACATAACTTTTTGAAGAAAGGATAAAAAAATCTCTTGAGGGTTTTAAATTTAATCTTTGTGTTCTTCTACGTCCTTTTGTTACGATGACACTTGTCGGTCTCTGGCATTTGTTGCTCAACCGCCGGTGAATTGCAGCACTTTATCAAAAAGACAAGCAACGTTTCAATTTTCGAAACTCAACAAAGAACGATGCCATTTCGATTGATTGAAATCATCCCAATCTTGATGATCGGCGTAAGCGAACTTCTTAAACTGTCAAGATTTATGTCAACACGAACAAGTGACTTAAAGACCTTCGCTTGTCGTACACAACGGGAATCCCGTGAATGCCACATTCAAACTCATTTGGTGTCCTATTCCATTCCTTTTCTTTTTTTCAGTTTTTTTTTATTTTTTTTTTCTTTTTGGTAGGGTTTTTGTGGTCGTTTTGCACAGTAAAACTATTTGTGGTCTTTTCATTTTCCCTAATATACACACATCCGTATTCATTGCTATTCACACAATCATAAGCTCCTATTGCCAAAATTTAGTGATGTCCTTGACAGTAACAAGGCTAACCGAGCAAATGCACAACCACAATACCATGGACACAATCTCCCATTTTGTCATTGTCTTCTTGAGCAATTCATCGGAAAAAGAAAACTGTACTTGCCATCATTTCAACTATCATAGGAATTATGTTCGAAAGCTCTCAGACTTATATGTGATGAAAATGTCGTAACTCCGTTAATTTTTAGCATAAAAACGACAACAAGAAGAAGAAACAAGAAGGCGTTAGTCAATCTCAAGGAAAAAAGCTCAAAAGATTTGGAATTATTATTAAATCCTTAAACAAATCAAAGCTAAACAAATTTAGTTAAGGTTAAAGAAGATTTTTATTGTGAGTTTAAATGGAAGTAAATTTTTCTCCGAATTCTAGTGAAAAAGGACAAAAGAAAAACAATAAATTAACTTAATGCGACAATTTAAGACTTTGACTTAACATGAAAAACATTGGGCTTCGTTTAAAAAAACACCTTGTGCTTTTTTTTAATAGGATTTTTCGTTCTCTTATATTAAGCTGGTGTAATTTAAGAAAATTTTGTCACAGACTTTCTCATAATCTCTAATGCGAATCTGAAAAGTGCGAATTATACCGGCGTATGAGCAACGTTAGAGACTGAGCGTTCTTATCACGTATACGTCGCACAGTGGTCTGAAAAGGCGCCCATGAGGAAAAAAAAATATATTTCTCTCTAAAAGGTATTTTAATAACTTAGACCTGAAAGGTAGTACATGGATACAGAGGATTTCGTTCACAGCCCCCCTGAACTCCTCTTGCTTCATCTGAAAACGCCACTGCTGGTTTTTAATTGTTCAGAAAAGTGTATGGGGACTATTCTTAAAGATACCCATAACTTTGTTATTTTTCAATAAATCCGCATTATTCCAAGAGGCGGTTGGTTGTAAAAATAACATTGTTTAAGACAAAAGAAGGCCAAAATGGACTTTTATTTTAGGTGAATAATTAATGAACTTTAATCCCGGCTGATTTTTTTTTTAATTTTTAAAAGTTAACTTGTATGTTTACCGCTAAACGGGACCGATTTGAACCGCATTCAAATAAATGAAGTCTAAAAAAAGGGGACAATTTGGATTAAGAAGAACATCACTTTATCTGTATTCACTTGAATCTTCTCCTGGTAGAACCAATTTAATTTCACAGGTGCAAATCGAAAACTTATAAGTAGATCTCGGATTTTGAATATTTTGAATTATTTGAATTTTTGAATATTTTGAATTTTTTTTTTTTGCATTTAACTATGCTTTTTGAATATTTTATTCACTGAAGTAGGCTTTTTTTTGTTAATTTGACAATTCAACATTTCAATAGGCATACTAATTTGGAATTTTTGACTGTGCAATTTTTGAATTTTTTGCATTTTTGTTTGATTTTTTTTTGAATATTTTGAATTTTTTTTGAATTTTTTGAATATTTTTTGAATTTTTTTTAATTTTTTTTTTCATTTTTTATATAGATATTCTTAGCATATTTCATTATGATTTTTTGAATTTTTTAAAGCATATTTTGAATTTTTTTAAACATTTTTGAAATTAAGCTTACAAGTTGAACTTCAAATTTTCGAACTTCAAAATTCATTTGAAGTTTAAAATCTTTTGAATTTTTTGCAATAAATTTTTTTTATCCATTAAGTATTTAATATTTTTAAAAGAATATTTTTTATTTGCATTTTTTTTGAATTTTTATTATTTTTTGATTTTTTTAATTTATTTTGAATATTTTTTTGAATTTTTTTTTTATTTTTTAATATTCAAATTCCGAGGCATACTTATAAGTTAAAGCTATCAAATTCGATTTAAATTAAAAATTATTTTGTTTTGTTGTACTTTAAGACTAAATCCAGTATTAATCTCTGTATAGAGATTTAGAATTAGCGTCTTTTTAGCATGGTTAGACCAAATCAAGTTATTTATCAACGTAATTTATTTATATCGGTTATAATATAAAAGTAGAAATTTTAGTGGTTTTAGTCTCGCAAAATATTGCCCTAAACTGCGGCTCTAATTTTTTATACTTTCCTTAGATCTCTTCTGTCTAATTTTCAAAAAAGCACTATTAATTATTCGATTGAAATGACCTACAAAATTTACTGCATTTGAGTTCATTATATTTTGATATTTTAAGAATCTCTTTTAAGCAATACATTCCTGCAGTTCTATCATTTTTTACGATATTCAGAATTCCGAGGCATACTTAAATTGTAAGCATAAATCGATAAATAAAAATCTTCTGCTTTTTTGACTTTCAGACAAATCCACGTACTTTTAATCTCTGTAGCGAATAAAGATTAAATAAAACTTTTTTTAGAAATCACAGTTTTTATCGCTACACGTTATTGAATTAAATATCCTTAAAAAAAGGTATTTTGTGTTTTGCCTGCACAAATATTGCCTAAAATGCTGCGCCAATTTATAAAAACCAACCAAATAATAATAGGAGTGTTAAGCAATTTCCGAGGATAGATCAACCATCAATTTGGATAAAAAGTTTGAAAACATTCCAGGCCTATTGGAATTTTTTGGATGGCTAACTTTGAGAGCTTTTCATGAAGCAACAATATCAATTTGATGAATAGATAATTTTCCTATTGAGCACCTACATATGTATGTATATTAAACTAATGGAAAAAGGTTTTGCTTCGCATTTAGGACCGATTCTTAAAGCATTCGAACGTTCATAGGTAAAAGCTTTTGAATATTCATTATAAATCAGATTATTCTACTCAACAAATTCGACCATAAAAACGTCAAGTGAGGTAAATAATTGTATCATAGAAAAATCACTGAACTGTAAAGTCGATACAGTAAGTCGTTGAAATATTCGGATTAAAGTTAACACCAAAAGGAGCTCATCGATTACGGTTTGAGGGCAAGTGGCCACAGATCGGTCAGAAAGCATTAGAGGACACCGAACTTCAAAAATTTCATATAACTATTTCCGATTGGACAGAAAATCTACTCATAGTGCTACAATACTTTTCGACTAATCTTTCTCTGCCCTACAATAACTTACGAATGTCCTTTTAGTCAAAAAATTTCTTAAGCTTCAGCTGCGAGCTTTAAGTTTATTGTCATCGTGCAGTCCTCACAATAATCCACCACCGTTTTGGAATAAATTTAAGAAAAATAAAAAAAAAAACACACAAAAAAAGTAAAGCGAAAAGGTATGAATATATTAATGGTCAAACAAGAATTATTCCCGTATCACAGTTTTTGCACATTTCCGCTCAATTCAGTTCCGGAAACATTGCTATTGGCTTGAGGTTTTCACGTGTCCCGATTTACATGTATACGCAAGGCAACATCCGCACCAGTTGATCGGATTTAAAAAATAAATAAATCAATGATCGAATGAGGGGCATACTCCAGTGACCCCATATCTTTTATGTTCACCCATTGCACGAGTGTACGAGTATAAAATCCTGTCTGCTGTGAGCTTTTTGCTCATCCTACGTTTTGTCTTGTTTCTTTGTTTTTCTTTTCCTCTTCACATTGAGTTTAAAGTTTATGAGGTTGGAATACACATTTACTTTGTGGGGCGGCAGGTCTTGAATGTTGCACTAAGCGCGAACATGAATGAACGGGTTCGACAATTGCATTTGACATGTTGTGGCTTGAAACGAGGAGGTTAAAGAATAAACAGAAATCTAAATTCAAATTTTCCATGTAACTGACATGTATGTTTGTACATATATCCGTGGAAAAATTGTATCAAAGTGCGCTTCGAACGTCATTGGAATGGACGTGGAAGTGGAAATGGAAATGGAAATTCGATTAAGCGCAAATATCCTGTTCAATTTCCTTGAACACTGTGCGGTACTGACAACGACAAGAAGTATCCATGCGGATGTACCTTTTTCGTGATATGAGGATTGATGATCTGGTGGTCAAATATGCTGGCTTTGAAGTTTAAGGTTTTTGATTGAAATGAAAACTTTTAAAAAATAATATTTTCCAAAAAAATAAAATATAAAAAAACACTCCAAGCGAACCTCTGATAAGAGCGGGATTTATGAAAGTTCTGGGCTTGAAGGTTAGGCTATGTAAGGTTTATGGGACTACACCCCTTCAAGAGTGACACACCTAGGCCGCTTTTGGGCCCAATTTGGCACCACGAAGGAAGGTGCCTCGCTGGTAACCAATTCGTTGGAACCAGTTGAACTCGTTTATGAACCGGGGCATGTCTTTTGGATCACTGCAATTTGAAGCTCTTTTTCTAGAGAACGATAATGAGTGAAATAGCCACCGAGGAAGTTGTCATTAAAGTTACCAATACAGATGGTTAAATCAAGCTTGTTTTGAACAGTTTAAAGGGGATAACCTTCTCAAAGATTCTTACAGAGGGTATTGCTGCTTTCCAAGCATGCCAATTTTACTTAGAAAGCTAATACGGCAACCAACAAAGACATACACCACAACCTCAAGAAAATTCCGAAAAGGAGTCCTATTCCAGATCAAGGAGAATCGAATTACGTTCGGCTCTGGGACATCTTCTAATTCATATTAAGATATTCAATACCCCATAAACATGATAACCAGGGCTCGGATTTTGTTCACTTTTAAAAATATTAAGCATACTTAATGGAGTAAAAATTTTTTTCAATTCGCACAAAGTGGAGATTCAAAACGATTTTTAACTTCAATATGCATTTTTTGGAAGTTCGAAAAGCAGTTTGAAGTTCAACTTTGCTAAGCTTATTCACAAAATGTTGGTAAGAAAAACTTTTGCCCCATAAAGTATGCTTTAAATTTTTAAAAGTTAACAAAATCCGAGCCCTAATGATAACTATGCCTCGGAATTTGAATATCTATATAAAAAAATGAAAAAAAATATTCAAAAAAATAAAAATCAAAAAATTCAAAAAAATTCAAAAAAAATTCAAAAAAAAAATTCAAAATATTCAAAAAAAAAAATCAAATCAAACAAAAATGCAAAAAATTCAAAAAATTCACAGTCAAAAATTCCAAATTAGTTCGATTTAGTATGCCTATTAAAATGTTGAATTGTCAAATTAACAAAAAAAAAGCCTACTTCAGTGAATAAAATATTCAAAAAGCACAGTTAAATGCAAAAAAATTCAAAAAATCAAAATTCAAAATATTCAAAATCCGAGCTCTAATGATAACGAAGGCTAAACTAGGGTCAACAGGATCGCCACACCCATAATCGCCGGCTTATAGTTCCCTTGGCGGTGGAGTTCAGTTGCAGTTACTAGTCAAATAAAGCAACATCATAGTCCCTATTGTTCCTGAAAATTTTCTTTCAATGTCTTCACACTGCATTCAAAATCTCTCTGTTATCACTTGCAAGTCTACCTATAGGCATCATTTTGCTCCCAAAAGATCAAGACCAAATAGAAAAAAATTCCTTCTGCCAGGTTTCAATAAAATTCTTAATCATTGATATGCTTCTTGATTTACTGGTTTACTACTAATTTTTTTCCAATAATTTCGATTTTCACAAAAAAATCTTCCATCGTATTGAACAGTCCCGAACAAACGGGCAGACACGTCCATAGAAGTGGAAGATTGTAAAACTCTTTCTTAAAATCCATATTGAGTTATTTGTGGACTTTGCAGTGGCATGAACACAGTGTATCGCATATAAAAAATTCCGCCCACTGAGCTTGTGCATTTGTGTATTAAAAGCGAGTAAAACCAAAAAGACCAATAAAATTGCTTTTATCGACTTTAATCCAACAAAGTGAACATCGTCATCGACCACGTACAGCGGACAGAAATGACTATTGAAAAAAAAAAAAAAAAATTACAAAAAAAAAACGGCTGTTGACTGAGAAGTGGAATTAATAATTCAGAGACTCCATTTTCCATTAAAAAATATCTTCGATAGAAAATAATCTTCTCGTCGCCAATTTTTTCGATCCCAAAGACAACAAAAAAAAAAATTAAAATAAAAAATAAATAAAACTTGAGATTTAAAAAATATTTATTTCCAATACTGTCGACAATATCACCCAATATCCCCATGAAGTGAGGATGAACAAAAAATCCCCGTTAAACTTGAAAAGTTTTCCTTTTTCCAACATTTGCATAAAGCATTTCTGTGATATCCACGAAGGGCAAAAATGCAAATTGCGATTCCTCAATTCTGCAAGGAGAGAAATTTATGCGAGAAAAAAGCGCCTTTTTATTGCAGCATATTGAAAGAGTTCTCAAAAAATGACTTATTATTTGCTATTAATATCGTAATTTTTTTTTTTTTAATAAAGTCAATTCTGTCCATTCTATCAAGAGAAATAAATACGAAAATATTTGCCACATTTTTCCAAATTGACTTGAAAATAAATACTTAGACCGAAATATTAAAGTTTCATTAAAAAATCTCGACCGAAAAAGAAAACATTAAATCATACACGGCGCAGGACATTCATCCGAATGGAAACGTGCAAAAAATGGTAACATCATCCGTGTTCGAGCATGTCACACATCGGATAACAATGTCGAGCGTTTGTACATGAGAAATTTTTCCGTCAGGACATCGCATCAAAAAGTCCATGTTTTCTACGTCAGCTTGCAAAACTCAAAAAGCCGATACCGCTCCGCAGTGAAACGTATCAATTTCCATTGGCTGAGGAAACGTCAAATATCCGAAAAATTCAAAAGCCCCCAAGGAATATTGTCATTGAAAATTCGCAAATGGAAAGGCAGAGCGCAACGCACAACTCATGGCTGGTGCAGTTATTAAAAATAATTAATCTAATTTATTTTCCATGAATGTTAACCTTTTTGACGAAGATAAAGCGTAAAGCATAACGCAGCTGAATGATTTAACGGCAATTAAACTTAATTGTGATATTACAGTTATCCCCTGAATATATGCCCGGCGAATACGAATACTTATGGGCAATTTCACTTAGTCACACCCGTCACAATCAATTTTTCCCGGTTTCAGCTCATAATACGAGTATTAAAAACAAACAGGATATGACTCTCAAGGATTTATAATTATGAAAATTTTTAACAACAGTTAAGCAATGGGAATATCTGATTTCTGCTCAATATGGCTGGTTTGACCCTTATGAATTCGGTGCTGTTGTAAGGGCTCAGTTACTCTTGATTGAACGTAACTTAACTTTAAGTACTTATTTAATCAGCTGACTTGATATGTTTAGTACATTTTTCATGGGAGCAGGTACTGAAAATTTCATTTGACTCAAGATAGGAATCTGTGGAAAACAGAATTCTATAAGTTAAGTTAAGTTAAGTTAAGTTAAGTTAAGTTAAGTTAAGTTAAGTTAAGTTAAGTTAAGTTAAGTTAAGTTAAGTTAAGTTAAGTTAAGTTAAGTTAAGTTAAGTTAAGTTAAGTTAAGTTAAGTTAAGTTAAGTTAAGTTAAGTTAAGTTAAGTTAAGTTAAGTTAAGTTAAGTTAAGTTAAGTTAAGTTAATTTAAGTTAAGTTAAGTTAAGTTAAGTAACGTTCAATCAAAAGTAACTGAACCTTAAGTCCTCTATGTACTGGAATTAGGGTGAATGACCAGGTCTTGGGCGCTGATCCATTTCTGGCCATTTTTCGTTTTTAAGGCATTGTAATTAAGGTATAGGAAGTTATATAACTTAATAGGGGTATTAACAATGAAGGTGGATTTCTGTCGGAAAATTCCGACGTCGGATTAGTTGCAATTGTAGTTAGTTTTGAATGAAAATGTGAAAATTGGGTGTTTTTCCCGGGCGTGTAACGAATTAAAATGGAAAATATTCAGGGGTGTCACAGAATCCGATAGCAGTTGGAATCGGAATTCAAACCGATCGAAATTTCATACAAAATTAAAAAATTTTGTTGTTTTTGGTTTTGAATCGGAACTATTATTGGTTCTTAATTGCACAGAACTATTATATCCGGCTGTCTATGAGATATATATGAAAATTCAGTCGACTAAAATTCCCATTCCGATAGCTATCGGATTCTGTGATTCCCCTGATTCCGATGTCGTAATTTTCCGACAGAATTCCACCTTCATTGTTAATACTCCTATTGTAAAGATTTCTAAGAAATTTTCCATTTTACTTGACATGGCCAGAAATGGCACAAACCGTTTTTAATCTTTATTTTATTTTCATAACTTTTTATCTTTTTGATGTCCGGGGAAAGAAATTCTTTTAAATAGCAAAGGTAATCATTAGGGCAACAGAAAATTTTTAATTTCGGCACCAAAAGGTATGCATTTGAATATTTAAAAACCAATTAACATCATTTTAAACCTTTCTAAACAGAACTCAATTAAGGCCTTTAGGATATCCTCACAGCTTTCAAAGCCCTGATTAAATGGGCAAATAAAAAAGAATGAACAGATTTGTCGCTATCGGAAATTTTCGGAATATTTAAATGTATACTTTTGGGTGCTGAATTTGAAATATTTTCTGTTGCCCTAGTGGTGAATCTGTTCATTTTTCTAGGTTTTCCCCTTATATTAACATAATATTTTGAGGAAGGGCTTCGAAAGGCCTGCGAATATATTTAAAGTCTTAATTGAGCTCCTCTTATAAAGGCTTAAAATGATATTAATTGGTTTTAAAATATTCAAATTCACTGTTTTAGGTGCTCAATTTAAATGTTTTCTGTTGCCCTTGTAATTAAATTTGTAATGAGCTTTTACAAAAATCGTAGCATTAACAAGCAACTCTTAAAGCTATGAAGTCTTCAAAGGGAACAAATCTCTTAATGTGGCCAAAACTGGGTCATCTGCTCGATGTTGATTCAACGGTCTCCTCTCTTTTGAGACACGTTGTTCAGATTCATTTTGAATATGCAGTAGATACTTATATCTGGGGAATACTGTTCTGATGGAAATATCTTTTTTTTTGTATTTTTTTTTGTTTATTTGAAAAGAGCAGCTCGAAAGGAATGAAAAATTATATGAATTCATAAAATGGAAAGTTGAAAAAACTCATAAATTTAAAATGAGTTGTTTGTTGACGCTTGATTTTGATCTAATCTCGCAAAGGCATGAAATTTATTGGACAAATCCCTTGTTGCTTTTAATTAAATTGCATTTGAAATCAACAAAAAGCAATACAATTTTGAATTATTTTTTTTTTTTTTTTTTTTGTAATATATGATAATATATGAATGAAGAGAGCTCTTTATATACTGCGCAATTGTTTTAAAATAAATTGAATTTATGTTGGTCCGTACCTACGTAGTATAATTTTCATGAATATTCTTTTGTTTGCATTCCATTCAAAGCTCCAACAGCCTTTCTTCCACTAAGTCTACAACATTTCCCAATGCGGAATTCCCTTACACAGCATCTTACTACAATCTGAGCTTCCTGTCTTGAGGCAAAATCACCTCAACTCTTGAAGGTTGCCACAAAATTCGAGTGCCCTCAAAAGAAAGCCTTCAATGTGCATGTACCAATATTATCAAGCGATTTATAATTTCAATTTGAAATGAACCAAAGACCACATCAACTTTCGTCTCAATTATTCGCCTTTGTACTAAAAGTCAACTTTTTAGCTTGCGCAATATTATGTTTGCCGCCTTCGGGCGAAATACGGGATTTTAATATATTTTACGAGTTTATGCATCGTAATACACGATATTTAAAGGGGGTATAGAAAAACAAACACACACACACACACACACATGCACACACTTAACCCACTTTTATGGCTGTCGCTCAAAACTTCCGTCATCTTATGAATATTTAACAGACTAAACGCTTTTGAAAGTGGTTTGCACCGACTCTTAAATTTCATGTAAAGCATTTAATGGCACATTGCCACATTCCTGAAGGAATTGATGACATTTTCTCATAGCTCATGTTTTACATAAATATTATACTCTTTGCTTGTACTTAAGCTCAATGGCTTTTGAAGGTGTAAAGCTCAACTCACGTCCTAAATTTTGACGTCGAGCCCACCCTGCAGTTAATTCAACTTATCTCCAACTATTCCTGTCGCTCCATACCCGCGGATGTAGTTCGAAAGTGCTTTTAATTTGTTTAAATTGAGAACAAATTATAAACAAACCGCTAACATCCGCTGTTAATTATTTTTTTTTTAAATGTCTAAAAATGTTTTCAATTATCAAAAAAAAAAAAGTTAGTTTTCAACAATGATGGAGTCCGTGAAAAAAGTTTAACCAAAATACAAATCGTGTGGTTTTAATACAGTCCTGCCCGCGTAATATTCTATCAGATAGCCGAGAGTATGTAAATGAGCAAATTAACTCAATAGGCTATGAAAAAGCTCTTTTCGTACACGTTAAAAAAAATAATTAGTATACAGGAAGAAATTTTTTTGAAAATATATTTATCCAAACTTAATGATTGACTTGCGAACAACTAATAAAAGGGAAAAGAAACATGAAAAAGCGTTATGATAAGCTTTAAAGTTTATTTGTACTTTGCGCTTCAATATGTATTTTTTTTTTGTAGTGCATTTGACTTGCTCAAGAACACATACATGTGAAAAATTGGAAAAATTGTGCAAGTATCGTGTTGGGCAGCACTGTTTATAGTAATTACAATAATAAAAATTCAATTACTTATTACTTGGGTAACGGAAAAAATTTCATTTGATCACCTAAAAGCATGCATTTGAATATTTTAAAATCAATTAATATCATTTTAATCCTTTATAAGAGGAGCTCAATTAAGTCTTTAAAGCTATCCACAGATCTTTCAAAGCCCTTCCTCAAAATGTTAATAAATGAGAAAAACTACAAAAATCAATAGATTTATCACAATCAGAAATATTCTGAATATTTAAATGCATACTTTTGGGTGTTGAATTGAAAAAATTTTTATTTCACTTCATATTACTTCCCAGCAAACTAAAAGAGCTCCTACAGGCTTCTTTTGCGGAACGAAAATGCTCCTAAAACGCTACGAAAGGAGCTCTAAATGAGCGTTTTTCGGAAGAAAGATCAAGGAGCCATATATATGGAAAAAGTGAACTTTTTTGGATATCAAAATTTATCTTTCATGATTGCTAGAATGCTCCTTAAGGGTCCGTTTGGACACTCTTTCAGATATGATTTTTTTCAATGACCTGTTTGGTCTCCTTGGATGCTCCTAGGCGTTGTTTTTTTGAGGCCTTGGCAAAAGCACTACTTCGAAGAGCCCCGTTAGGAGTCCCTTTTACACTCATATTCGGAGAACTCTAAAAACACTTGGTCAGGGTGCTTTAAAAAAACTCTTTTTCGGATATGGTTGGCTGGGTATTAATTTCTTTGTCAATTTATTCATTGGGGTTTCCGAAACTACTGTTGCTAGTTGTTTTATTGGATTTATCCTCTAAATCATTCAAAATAATTGTAAAGCTCCCTTCAATTTAATTTAAGAATCATCTTAAGAGAAAAATTTAGTCCCAAAAACTTCACCTCAAGTCTCCCCTTAAAACCAAAACCTCCGCTTGATTTAACTAGAATTCTCCTACACTAGCAGCAGAGCAGCAGGGCCTATATTTAACTAGTCTAAAAGTGAACCAGTCGGAAGTTAATTTTCCATAGGTCACGATTTAGGATATTCAGCACAGATTATATTGGACTGGACTTCTACTTCTGGCAGACCATTTCTTTAGTACCTACACAAAATCTATACGATTCCTATGAATTGAATACTTTTCTTATTAAAACTCATCATTCCCGGAGTAACGCAGGTGTTCTCCCTATCTATTAAATTGCCATGACTATCACGGCTGGGAACACAGACTTGAGTATGAAAACTTGAACGTATTTCAGGTACTTACCCGTACGTAGATAGATGTACGTATACGTATATGTATATGGCTGTGTGAAGCGTAACCATGTTGTCTAACCAACCGCATTGAAAGCGGATGGACCAATTTTAAAACGCTGTTGATATGATTTCCCTATTTAACGTGTTGTTTTAAATGAATTTTGCACGTGATATGTTTATCATATATCGCTATGCTATCCGGTGATCCCGAAACCCATGAAACGGAAGTGTAGCCGTTTATAGCACAGATGTCTCATGCCGCATTTTTTTGCATATTTTCTGGCAAGATTTTTTTTGTTTGTTTTTAAATAGATTCGTGGAAATCCCTGAAAGTAAGAATGTAAATGAATTTATTTTGAATATATCTGTTCAAACAGAAAGTGACTTAAATATTACATAAAACGACAGATGTTCATATGTATGTAAATGTATGTGTGTTACATAAAAAGACAATTTTTTTTTATCACTTGCTTTCATTTAGAACATGAAAATTGAATTTTTTTACTCTGCTTTTCCCCTTAGTTTTTTTTTCATTTCTTTTTCTATCTTTTTTATTTTTCTTCTTTTGCATTCGCTTTATAAAAAATATTTTCCCGATTCATTTGTATTCGCTTTTCACGAAAATTGTCGGTAAGTGCCACTACGGCTGTGAAAATGCTCAGCTCCTTGAAAAACCGGAACGCTTCAGTGCTTCGATAATTGAGTTTTGGTTAGAGCACACTCAGGCTTCATTGCGCTCTCAGGATTAGCTCTCACCCAAATAAAGACAATTTAGCATCATTCATTCAATCAAATAAGACTCGCGTCTATTCGCGTTGTGATAAATTAAATTAGTATCTATATTTGAGAATATTTTGAAAGCTTATTGTCAAAGCAACGGAAAATCTTTAATATCGGGCATGTGATTGGATTCCCTTTCCCCAAAATTTGGGGAAAGGGAATTTCGTTCCTCCAATATTTTGAAGAATGTATGGCTATTTTGAAAGAAATGACATTGTCAAAAACAAAAGAGCGGCTATACGATAAAATTTTTGAATTAAAAAATTTCGAAAATATTTAAATTCCCGAGTATTTATTTCAATTTCCCGGGGAAATGAATTCCCGGGAATCCAATCACACACCTGTATAAGAATTTCTGAAGACATGAACCGAAAATTCCCTGAAATTCCTTCAACTTAAGACTGCCATTTTACGATTGAAATGAATATATGAGTGGAAAATCCGATGATCTAATTTCCCCGGTAAAAGCATATTTAAGACTTTGCCAGATTGGCTACAATATCAATTTTAAATTGATCTCGAAGAGTGAAGCGCATTTTTTCGCTTTCACTTATGTCTAGGGAGTTTTTTTTTCGGGTCAGTCATTACTACAGTCATTTTCTCCAAGTCTTCAACTAAAACTTTGTAATAGACAAGCAAATAAAATGTTAAAACGTTCACGAGATATAGCAATGGGTAAAAGAAAAAAAAACTACGCAACTTAATTCTCGGCCACAAAGTTCGAGATCGATTTAAAATCGAACGATAGCCAAATCAACAAATCCAAATGTAGGGATTTGCTCCATTTATCAAGAACTTTCATTATTTACTTACATTAACACCCAGCCAACCAAAAGAGTCCGCACAGAGCTCCTAAAGACTCCTTTTCCGGAACGAAAATGATCCTAAAACGCTCCGATAGCAGCTCTAAATGAGCGTTTTTTTTCAGAAGAAAGGGCCACATATGGAAAAAGTGCACTTTTTTGGATCTCAAAATTTCTCTTTCATGATTGCTAGAATGCTCCTTAAGAGTCCGTTTGGACTCTCTTTCAGATATAATTTTTTTAAATGACTCGTTTGGTATCCCTGGATGCTCCTAGGCGTTGTTTTTTTGAGGCCTTGGCAAAAGCACTACTTTGAAGAGCCCCGTTAGGAGTCCCTTTGCACTCATTTTCGTAACACTCCGAAAACACTTCGTCAGGTTGCTTTAAAACGAATCTTTTTACACTCTTTTTCGAAACTCTTTTTCCAAAGCTCTCCACAGTGTTACTTTAAAACACTGTTGCCAGATTTTTAGGGGAATATTCCCCTGAATGTCTCAAAACAAGGACAAAATTCCTTAAAATTCAATTTTGAAATCTTCTAAAAACAAAACCTTGGTCCAATAAGATTCCATACAAGTTTCCATGACCAATTTTCTGCCCTAAGACTCCGTTAAGGATCATAAATGTCTTTTGATTTTGGGGAGATTCCCCTAAACTGGCAACAGTGCTTTAAAAAGCTCTTACAGCTGCTCTTGAAGAATTTACCATCGACCGCCTTCCGACCCACAACATGTGTTGAGCCCACCTTAACCCACAAGTTATTAATTCGTTACTCGAGTCAATGGAATAAATTTTCAAATTGCATTTCTCCGGACTTCATTGAATTGCTTTCTCTGCTCTGTATGAGTATCTATTAATTAAACCGTTTCCATTCACCTTATAGACACTCATTCAAAGTGCCCTCACATCAAGTCGATTCACACTCCCACTTATTTTTTTTTTTGTTCAGCATTTTGCATGCCATTCAAACCATTTTGAAGCAGCTTAAAATTTAATAAAACATGAAAATGATAAATGTGAAAATGAGTAGTTAACTGTGCTTAAAATCATCATAAGCTCAATCAAGTCTTTACATGTTCATTCAGCGCATTCGACAAAAAGGCGTTGAAAGTTATTTGAATAAGTAATTCGAAGGAAAAACGAAATTCTCGCAAAGCACATCTTATAACAAACAAATGGATGTATATATATATACATTCAATGATTTAATGCCACCTCGAGTACTTGAGATACTAAGAGCACCACTTGAAAAGGACTCGAATTTATAAGATAAAACGCATGGCAATTATTCACAGGACCCCGTCATCTTCAATCATTCGGCATTATTCGATTTATTCAATAAAAGTCAATTCGGTTCAGGTTACGATGTCTTCAAAATTGCACATCGTAAATTATATTCTATTTCAAAGGGAGCATAAAATTTCCTGCGGGGGTGAGCGGTAAAATTACACCAACACTGCATAAATATGTTGAGAGGACCCGCCTATATTACGTTGTATATACGGGCCTGCCCTGAGGCAATGTTACATAATGAGAATTTTATTACAGTATTTCATGCCCAATGTAAAATAAAAAAAAAAAAAAATAAATAAATAAAAAGATACGAAACGAAGCCAAGCGAAATAGCGACACTTCGTTTATGTCACGAGCTGAATGAAATGGTCTCGTTATATTGCTTTGGCTTCCTTTAAATGACAAAGCATTTTAGCATTGATCGATTCTTTGAAAAATGAACAAATTCGGATGAATTGTTTTATTCATTTATTTTTTTTGTCGAATATGTCAGCGTGGGTCATTGAGTTGCTGCTACATCCGCAAGACGTGACCAATTTGAAATGAGAGAAGGAAACGAACGAAATTTTTGCGGTTTTTTTTTTATGTATGCTCAGAGTTTGCGCGAAGAGTATAGGTACTAAAACTATAAATTAGTTGCGCCGTTCCAACTGTGGAATACCTGCCTAAAATCAGAGAACTCTGCTTCGCAAGCCTGAGGTCGAGAGTTCGAAGCTCTAAGCGGGGAAAGGTTTCGTTTTTTTTTTTGGCATTGGAATCGGTAGCAAAATTTTTCACATTGTCTATCGTAGTCTCTTTTATCATCGGTCGGACTTAGTCAAAGCTTCCATTTTTCTTCTGCTATACAGGGTGTTTCGCATAAGAATGTATATCCGAAAGGAGGTGATAGGTTGGGTCGAAAATGCACCCCTGAGGAGTTATAGAGCCTTAATGGTTTTAGGCAGTAAGTCGTGAAAAATAACTCTGCCACGATAATGGTTCATCGTAGAAAAAAAAACTTAGATGCATTTTGAAAGCCAATTGTATGTGCTTTTAGGAAAAATTAAATTGATGGTAAAAATTTGACCCATTGAGTGAAAAATAAATGGTCAAAGTGAAAAATTCTGATAAAAATTTCAAATTTTTTACTTTCGAATCCATTTTGGTATGAAAAGTGTCCAATTAACACCCAAATTTTGTATTTTATTCAAAATGCTGAATCGATTTTCTTTAATTTGGTACCCTATATGTTCAATAAATTTTTTTTTAAATAAGATGAGAAAATTAAATATCTAAATGAACATTTCGTATATGCTCAAAAAGACCCTTGGGCTTAAAATTCCTCTATGCGGGCATGCATACGAGATTTTGGAAACTGAGGCCATAATTGCACTGATGATAGTAGTTGTATGTGGTAGTGGTTATGAAAAATTTTTTTCCACAGCTGTGGAAACTTTGCACAACGAATTCGGTGTGCAAAATATGCACCATGTTGTGTGGAAATTTGTAAGGCCCAAGCCTTAAAAAATTGTTGAAAGTAACCACCTATTCCATATAATGGGCGAATGTGTAGCCCTGTCTAGGCTAAGACTCAGAGTTCTTAGCAAATAATTCCTAACTCACGTCGAGCTAAGGCTCGAGACAGATCTAAATGTCCTCTCTTTCATAACGAAGGTAAAGGTAAATAAATTAAATAGGAACATTTGGCACAATAGATATGAATAACGGACGCAGTGCCTCCGATCCGCCAGAGGGCAATATCTATTAATAAAAAAATAAATTTAAAAAAATAAATTAAAATAAACCATCTCTTTAGTGGATCCGAGATAGCGTAGGGGCTGCGTGCTATGCTCTTGATCCCGGGGTCCGAGGTTCGATTCCTCGCACAGGCGAAACGGAGTGCAATCTTCATAGCACTGCTTTCTTAAAAATCGCATGTTAGGGGCACACGACAAAAAAAGACATACACACACACACAAACACCAGAAAACTCCTCGCGGCATCACAATGGACCGGTAAACGGCCTAAGTGGCAGCCACTAACATACATACATACATACATACATACATACATACATACATACAATACATACAATACATAACATACATACATACATACATACATACATACATACATACATACATACATAACATACATACATACATATATACATACATATACATACTAAATACATACATACATACATATCTACATACAATATAATACATACATACATACATAATCATACATACATATCCTACCATATTTAATAAACATACTTATAGAATCTCATGTAAATAATATAAGTAAGGCTCGGATTTTGTTGACTTAATAAAATGTAAAGCATACTTTATGGAGTAAAAATGTTGCTCAAATTACATAAAGGTAAGATTCAAATCGATATTTTACTTCAATATGAATTTTTGTGAAGTTAGAAAAGCGGTTTAAAGTTCAACTTCGTTAAACTTATTCACAAAATATTGGTAAGGAAAATTTTTGCTCCATAAAGTATGCTTGAAATTTATAAAAGTCAACAAAATCCGAGCCTGGTCATGACTGTACGAAAATATCTTCGTTCCATGAATAAGCGAGCCACAATTTTATTCTTAAACTCATTTTAAAAGTTCTTAAGGTGGATTTCTTTATAGACTTGAAACTATCAAAACGATAAAGATCCTGTAAATAACTTAACAGAGTCATCTCATAACTAATAGAATTAAGTAGAGAGCATACAAAATATTGCATGTATTTGAAAAATTATTCCTTGTGCCGGTTTTGGGGGCGATTCAAAAAAAAAAAAAAAAAAACTCAAAGAAAAACACGCTTAAAATGCCTTGGTTAACCTGGGGATTTTTTTTTTTTTTTTTGAAGCACCTTCTAAAAATTTTTCCCTTTCGTCATATTTCTCTTTTATCATACCATAACCATAAACCACATTTACCTTGCTCGTCCTTTCAAGCGTATAAAAGAACATTTAAGGACACACAAAGTCGATCTGCAAACAGGCTGCTTTATTCTTTGGTCGGTTGGTTGCCAGTTATGATGATGATGACGACGATGACGATGAATGACGACGATGACTACTGCGAGGATGCCGGCGATGGTGGTGTTTTTGATGTTTAAGCCAATGCCATCATATACTGATGCATGCGAGCGAACAATTTTGCCAGCACATTGAGTTAAATTGGTTGACAGTGTTATAATTTAATTTATGACTTTCGCTTTTGAACGAAAATTTTCCACAAAGACTTGGAAATTCGCATACAACCAAAAAAAAAAAAAAATTCCTTTTTTTTTTGCAACCCTAACGAAGTGAGGCAGCGAAAAGTAGTAACTGATTTTCCAAACATCAAGCCCTGAATTCCTTTGAGCATCACGAATTCAGTCGGCAACTTCATCGCCATCGTCGCCGCGCCAGTCATCGCTCCTTTCGCCAGAAGTGAACTGAATATAAATTTTGATTAAATAAAAACAGAAGTCACTGCTCCCGACTGCGATATAATTCAGTTAAATATTCTTTGTGCTCCATTCGTACTTTGCATTGTCGCTTAAAAGTTTCTCTGATTGTTGTTCGAAATTACGATTTCTCGATGCTTGTTTTTTTGCCTTGATTGACTGACTTTCTTCTCCAAAGCTGATTATATTCTTGTCTCGTTGAACCTAAGCCCCATTAAAAGTTCTTCATCTTCATCTCTCGAGTTGTGGGAAGAAAATTTTATTTATTTTTTTTTTGTTTTTGTTATTATTTGTCTTAAGTGCTTTTACTGAATGTTAATTCATCAGACTGAAGTGTGGCGCACTTCAACACGTTGATCCTTAATTAAAATGGAAAATGTTTATCCTTTCTAAGTATTCGGCTTCGAACAATTAAAGTCGCTTCGTTCGTCGTATTTTGTGCTATCGAACAAAAACCATAATAATAATAATAATAATAATAATAATAACAAGCAGCTTTGAGGAAACCAATTACGAAGCATTATCTGAGAACAAAAAATAAAACAAAGAAGTAGTTGATTCGTTGCTTTATGAATTGAATCCTTGGTTTTCCTTGTTTTTTGTTTGGTCTTCAATGAAAAATTTCTCGATGAATAAATTTCATTGATCTGTCTTTCAAATTCCTATGAATATAGCCCGGTTATGCAGCAATAAAAATCGATTTTTCATAAATAACGCTTGAATAAATCAGCAATATTTCTTTAGATTATATTCCTTTAATATTATTCTAATATTTCTATTTCTTTTATTTCCCTATTACCAAATGGCCTAAGGTAATATTATTTCTTATTGGTTGTACTGGGTTTCGTTTTCTTTTCTTTTAAAAGCTTAAATAAATTGAATACTAAAAACTTAGGTTAAATAAATAAAAGGTGTAATTGTTCAATTTTTAAAATTCATTTAATTCGAAAATCGAAATGAAAACTTTTTATTTACCTAAATCCATTCACTTCACTTTTTCTCTTCTCTTTGGGATGTATGTAAACAAGCAAGTGCACATTGCTCTGATACATACATACATACATTCATGCAAACATGAACTTAAAGAATTTACTAAAGCTTCGGAACAGTGTTTCTTAACTAGTTGTCTAAAATTCTAGAAATAAGTGCAGTTCGATGTCCTCAATCAAAAATTCCTTGCTCAACAGAACATCCTTTAATCGAAAGCTGATGTGTTGAAGTGCTTCTAAGAATTGTATTTATTTATTTTTTTTTTTCTTTCTTTGGAATGTATTGAAATGGATTTATACACAGCAAATATTTAGAGTCTTAAATGAGTCATTTATGAATCCTTATTTCGAGTGTGAGACTTCAAAATGAGCTCTTTTAAGAGTATTCACGGGCGTGTGTTCCTTCTTTCGAAGGTCGTCCTAGATGAGTCCGAAGTCATATACCCAAGGAGCCCATATCAGAGTCATATATGAGTCCCTCCGCATTCATAATTTTAATAAAGAATTACGAAAGTGAAATTTGTTAAGCGACTTGAATATCAGCCCTCTAATGCCACAATTTTTTTTTTTTTAATGAAAAATTCAGATATGATTAATTTTAGGTAGAAAAACATGAATCTGAAATTATTATTAGTTTTTTTTTTTGGAAATTTGTTCGAAAAAAGTCCGTCTAGAGACGGAACCAGGAATTAGAGGGTTAATAGCTACAAAGTATACGAGATTGTAGACGAATCTGCGTACCAATAGCTTACAAAGTATACGAGATTGCAGACTAACTGCCTACCAACAGCTTACAAAGTATACGAGATTGTAGACGAACTGCCTACCAATAGCTTACAAAGTATACGAGATTGTAGACCAACTGCTTACCAATAGCTTACAAAGTATACGAGATTGTAGACGAACTGCCTACCAATAGCTTACAAAGTATACGAGATTGTAGACGAACTGCCTACCATAGCTACAAAGTATACGAGATTGTAGACGAACTGCCTACCAATAGCTTACAAAGTATACGAGATTGTAGACGAACTGCCTACCAATAGCTTACAAAGTATACGAGATTGTAGACGAACTGCCTACCATTAGCTTACAAAGTATACGATTGTAGACGAACTGCTACCATAGTACAAAGTTAGATTAGACGAACTGCCTACCAATAGCTTACAAAGTATACGAGATTGTAGACGAACTGCCTACCAATAGCTTACAAAGTATACGAGATTGTAGACGAACTGCCTACCAATAGCTTACAAAGTATACGAGATTGTAGACGAACTGCCTACCAATAGCTTACAAAGTATACAAGATTGTAGACGAACTGCCTACCAATAGCTTACAAAGTATACGAGATTGTAGACGAGCTGCCTACCAATAGCTTACAAAGTATACGAAATTGTAGACGAACTGCCTACCAACAGCTTACAAAGTATACGAGATTGTAGACGAACTGCCTACCAATAGCTTACAAAGTATACGAGATTGTAGACGAACTGCCTACCAATAGCTTACAAAGTATACGAAATTGTAGACGAAGTGCCTACCAATAGCTTACAAAGTATACGAGATTGTAGGTGAACTGTCCACCAAAAGCTTGGTGGTGGTTGTAGAAAAGTATACTAAGATGGTATATGAGGTCGAATGCATTACCGCCTACGAAATGTGCTACAGTTCATTTCTTCTGTAGGCAGCCTTTTGGCCGCTGGGAGCAGACAAAGCTTAAGAACCACTGTCGTAGATATTCAATATGAAAGAATTTTAAAATTAAATTCATCTCTCGAAAAGCAATTCGTTTCGTTTGCCGAAGAGTTTTTCCCAGTTTCTTGGATCATCAGCCGCAGGCACGTGTGTCTCACCTAACGTGCCTTCAATACGATTTCGGATTGAGTGCTTCAAAAAAAAAAAAAAATACTAAAAGGAAAATTCATATTGACTTAAATTCGAATGAGAATATTTAATATTCAGAAAGGATTTTAAGTTTCGACCACAATTCCAGATTAGCTGCAGCAACACTCGATCCGAAATGAAATTTCACTTCGAAAACACGAGACGTGAGAAGAAATCAATTTGGCTAAAAATTTCCAACAATTGTTTTCTGCAAACGAAAAACAATTTTCCTTATCAATGTATAATTACAGGCAAAGGCATTTTAAAGCTCTTCAGAATTGATAGAATGCTGCAAGCTGAAAGCTGAAGGACTGAAATGTTTTTTAGGTAATTCAATTTTAAGCCCACAAACAATGGAAAATAACCTAAATAAACTTAATTAGAATTGTGGATGACCGTCTTCAACGAGGTGAAATTCTCTTTCCGATTAATTGTTCTTTGGAATTACAATTGCTTGCCTTAATTATCTTTTCCACGCACATCCTACGGTCATCCGCCTTGTTTGTTCTGCAACGAAAGTAATTACCTCAAAAGGTGTCCTTCATTTCTTATTCAATTAATGCTTCTTAATAAGCCAAAAGTAAAATTCGAAATAAATGTTAATTGAATTTCTGATGTTTTTCGGTTGGTCTGCCAAGTTAAAGTGTTTTTTTTTTTTTCTTCTTCAAATCTATTTTTCCCAATATATATAATAACACCAAAAACAAAGAAAAAATTTCCGTTTTCCTTTTAATTTCCACCTAAACCAGTCCATTTACGAGACACACTTCATCGAGTCCTTACTGCGGCGATATGCCACTTAGGTGTCAGCATATCTGAATGCTTTCGTGGGCGGGGATGGCAAAAGAGCGATAGAGTGGGGTGAGGGAGAAGGAAAGCTTTTGTATTCTATTAATTTACTCGTGCGATGTTTTTTATTGCTTTTAAGTGGTTAAAAGTACCATTGAACTTGCCACTAATCAACTTCATTGTAATTCTATACGGAATCCGTTCAGCAAACCGCCCGCCAACCCGCCAACAGCTTTAACGAATCGATATTCGGGACGATTTTGAATAATTCGATACACACATATATATATATATGTATATATATTCTTTACGTTACCGCCCTGTTACGGTATGCCGCCTGTCCGCCTTTTGCGATAATCGTTTATTCCCCCCGGTGAGGAGTTCAACTTAATTAAATTATTGAGCTTCGTACAAGGATATGCGTGGGCTTTCGATCGTTCTCCGCTTTGACTGAAATTCTATTTCATTTCGTTTTATTTACAATTTTTATACCCGACACACTCTGTGTCGAGGGTATTGTCTGTCGCCTTTGTGTCGGTATCGTGTGTATCAACCAGAACCAGTCGAGATTAGACATATAAATATAAATGATCAGCGTCACCAGAATTCGATTTAGCAATGCGTGCTGCGTCTTTCTGATCTGTCTCGGTAACAGTTTCTTATCGAAGAGTTGAGTATTTGGTATGTCGCTCAAGCACATGAGTAAGAACAAGTTCTGAATGGACCCATCGGACCATTTTAGGGTACCTCCAGTACTAGTGGTCTGTTACGAAAATCACAAAACTGCTCTAAAACTGAAATTTCAAGATATTTTGAGGAATTTTGATATAATTGAGTACTAATTAATGCTTCCAAAAATTTTAAAATGGGCGTGGCAGAGGCGTTTTTCGAAAATTGTCTCCAAATGGGACTTGAACGAAATTTGAACTTATGCTTCCTTTGTCGCCATAAACATCCTCTCCAAAAATTTTCTTGATCGGTCCATTATTAAGGGTACCTCCAGTACTAGGGTCTGTCACAAAAATCTCAAAACTGCCCCAAAATCGGAAATTCAAGATATTTTGATGAAATTTGATATTTTAACATGTTTAAAGGCAATTAATGCGATTTCTAAAAATTGTAAAAGTGGGCGTGGCAGAAGACCATTTTTCCAAAATTGTCCCCTACACCCGAAATTCAAATGGGACTTGAACGAAATTTGACACTTATGCTTCCTTTGTCGCCATAAACATCCTCTCTAAAAATTTTCTTGATCGGTCCATTATTAAGGGTACCTCCAGTACTAGGGTCTGTCACAAAAATCTCAAAACTGCCCAAAAATCATACTTTTCCGAAATATTTCAATGAAACTTAGAATATGCAGCGTATATTTAAGCCTCCGATTAGAGTTCCAAAATTAATTGGAAAATTGGGCGTGCCAAAGGGGCGGTTTTCATAAAGAAATCTAACAATAGTCGGTATATGGCGGCCCCCAATGGCCTTAAAAACCTCTAGAATATTTCTTCTTAGTGGTTCTGTTTTTTGGGCGCGGCTTAAAAATTATTTGAACATGTTTGTCTGTGTCGGGTATTCTATTGACTATAACACCCTTATTTGTTTTCTATCTGTTTCTTTATTTGATTTCGTTTTCAGTTCTATTTTCTCTTTCGCATTCGCATTCATTTGGCGTTTTTGCGCCATCCTCATCCTCCATTCTTTCAAAAAAAAAAAAAATATTTATAAAATAGCGCAATATCTCTATCGGGGTAAATGTTTGCGCAAAAAAGAACGTTGCTAGAATTTAATTATTTCGATTCGAAGATTTTCACGAAGGGTAGTACCTACACATTTGAATTCATTAAAATTTCGCAGTTCATCGTTTCATCGTCATCATCAGCAAATGGCTCCAGTGCCATTCATTATCATTCGCCAATTTGCCCATGAATTTCTCTCATTAATATAATACTCTCTCTCTCTCTCTCTCTCTCTTCTCTCCACTATCCATTTCTGTTCGAATTTTGGTCTTTTTTTTTGCGAATCTTTTAGCGATTCTAAGCACATTATGCAAGGAATTCCTGCATGCGAACGTTTCCGCCATTCTGTACATGATGAACAACGAGCAGTTCGGACATAGTACGGCGTCCGCTCAGTATTTCTTACAGCTGGCCGGTTACCTGGGCATACCGGTTATATCGTGGAATGCCGATAACTCCGGTTTGGAGCGGCGTGCCTCTCAGTCGACACTTCAGCTTCAGTTAGCTCCAAGTATAGAACATCAAAGCGCCGCTATGTTGAGCATACTCGAACGTTACAAATGGCATCAGTTCTCGGTGGTCACATCCCAAATAGCTGGTCACGATGATTTTGTGCAGGCTGTAAGGGAGCGTGTCGCCGAGATGCAGGAGCATTTTAAATTCACGATACTAAATTCAATTGTTGTAACGCGTACAAGTGACTTGATGGAATTGGTGAATAGCGAGGCGCGTGTTATGCTCCTTTACGCCACCCAAGGCGAGGCCATTACTATTCTTAGAGCTGCTGAAGAGATGAAGTTAACGGGCGAGAATTACGTATGGGTTGTCAGTCAGTCAGTGATCGAGAAAAAGGATGCGCACTCGCAATTCCCAATCGGAATGTTGGGCGTCCATTTCGATACGAGCAGTGCGGCACTGATGAACGAAATATCGAATGCGATCAAAATTTACGGTTACGGTGTTGAAGCCTATCTAACCGATCCGGCGAATCAAGGGCGAAAATTAACAACGCAATCGTTATCGTGCGAGGACGAGGGTCGTGGTCGATGGGATAATGGGGAAATGTGAGTTTAAAAAAAATTGAAGTATACTTTTCGGGGCTCTAAAATTCGCTGTGGAATTTTTCGGGTTTTTCTTTTTCTTTCAGTTTCTTTCGCTATCTGAGGAATGTCTCAATCGAAGGAGATCTGAATAAGCCAAATATTGAATTCACCGCCGATGGGGATCTGAAATCGGCCGAGCTGAAAATAATGAATCTCCGGCCAGGAGCGAATAATAAGAATCTAGTTTGGGAAGAGGTACATAACTGGAACTTGCATTAGTGATTCTTTTCTGATCCACTTGGTTATTTTTTTTTTTCGTTTCTTTTTATAACAAGATCGGAGTGTGGAAATCGTGGGAGACACAGAAGCTCGATATACGTGACATCGCATGGCCGGGTAATTCACATGCGCCGCCACAAGGTGTACCCGAAAAATTCCATTTGAAAATCACCTTTCTCGAAGAGGCACCCTATATCAATCTGTCGCCCGCCGATCCAATCAGCGGCAAATGTCTCATGGATCGTGGTGTCCTGTGTCGTGTCGCAGCTGATCACGAGATGGCTGCCGACATCGATGTGGGACAGGCACATCGCAATGAGTCGTTCTATCAGTGCTGCAGCGGCTTCTGCATCGATCTGTTGGAGAAATTTGCCGAAGAGCTGGGTTTCACCTACGAACTCGTACGCGTCGAAGATGGTAGATGGGGTACACTTGAGAATGGTAAATGGAATGGCCTAATCGCGGATTTGGTTAATCGCAAGACCGATATGGTATTGACCTCACTTATGATAAATACTGAACGTGAGGCTGTTGTGGATTTTAGTGAGCCATTCATGGAAACGGGAATCGCGATTGTTGTCGCAAAGCGTACGGGAATTATATCGCCAACGGCATTTTTAGAACCATTCGATACGGCATCGTGGATGTTGGTGAGTTCAAAAATTTGAAAAATTTCTATTCGTGAGATCCTCCTGCATATATATATGATTGCAATTGACTTTTGTGTGTGTGATTATGTACTTTAAAGGTCGGTATTGTGGCTATTCAGGCGGCAACGTTTATGATCTTCCTTTTCGAATGGCTATCGCCCAGTGGCTATGATATGAAGCTTTACCTTCAAAATACCAATGTGACGCCCTATCGTTTCTCATTGTTTCGTACGTATTGGTTGGTTTGGGCCGTACTCTTCCAAGCGGCCGTACATGTTGACTCGCCTCGAGGTTTCACTTCACGCTTCATGACAAACGTTTGGGCCCTCTTCGCTGTCGTATTTTTGGCCATATACACTGCCAACTTAGCAGCGTTCATGATAACGAGGTAAGTCGAAACAAAGTCAAACGAAAGGCAAAGTGTGATCGGTTTTGTTTCACAGAGAGGAGTTTCACGAGTTCAGTGGCTTAAATGACACACGTCTGGCATATCCTTATTCTCATAAGCCGCCATTCAAATACGGAACTATACCGTACAGTCATACGGACTCAACAATTCACAAATATTACAGGGATATGCATCACTATATGAGACAGTATGTAGAAAAGTCCTTCTTCTTCTTAACTTTTCAAATCATCATTCTTGAATTATCCTTGAATCATCCTTGAATCATTCCTTTTTTCCCTCAGATACAATAAGACTAGCGTAGCTGAAGGCGTCGCTGCCGTACTAAATGGCAATTTGGATGCATTTATCTACGATGGAACTGTTCTCGATTATCTAGTTGCACAGGATGAAGATTGTCGTTTAATGACCGTCGGTAGCTGGTATGCTATGACAGGTGAATGCCGTTTTTTTTTTCTCTCTCTCCTTCTCCCCTTTAACAATCATCTCAATACTAACATTTATCTAATATTTAATAAAAAGGATACGGTCTCGCCTTCAGTCGGAACTCAAAATACGTCCAAATGTTTAATAAACGCCTACTTGAATTTCGTGCTAATGGTGATTTAGAGCGATTACGTCGCTATTGGATGACCGGTTCGTGTCGGCCAGGCAAGCAAGAGCATAAATCCTCGGATCCCTTGGCACTCGAGCAATTCTTGTCGGCTTTCCTATTACTTATGGCTGGAATACTACTTGCCGCATTGCTTTTACTGCTCGAACATGTCTATTTCAAGTACATAAGGAAACGGCTTGCCAAAAAGGATGGCGGTCATTGCTGTGCCCTCATCTCGCTATCGATGGGAAAATCGTTAACATTCCGTGGCGCTGTTTTTGAAGCGACCGAAATTTTAAAGAAACATCGTTGCAACGACCCAATATGTGATACGCACCTTTGGAAGGTCAAACACGAATTGGACATGACGCGTCTGCGTGTCCGTCAATTGGAAAAAGTTATGGAGAAAAACGGTATCAAGCCACCGCAGTTAAGGTAAGGGAGAAGGGCACCAAAAAATATGAAAATATTATCTAAGCAATTCCATGAATACTGTCCCACCTGTGACACTCATTTTTTAGGTCATTTGAATGTAGAAAAAGGATGGGATTTTAAAAAATTTTAGTTTTTGAAAGGCTTTAAAACTAGTTATAGGCACTGAAATGGAGCAATTTTTGCTCAGAATGACTGTCACGGGTGTCACCGGTGGGACCGTATTTCGTGGAATTGCCCATCGATATTTGAAGTTTTTGAAACGATATTTATACACAGAGAAAAAAATCAAACAGAAAGCTGGTTAAATCAAAAGGAAAAACATACAAAATGGCTTCAACAAGGAAAATTTTTAATTTAAAAAAATTTTCTTGTTGGAAAAAATAAAGATTTTCATTTTGGATCAACCATATTTCAGGTTGAATTGAAATGATAATTTTCAAAAATGGATTTAATTGTTGAACCAACCTCGGACGTAATTGAAATGACAATATATTTTTTTAAATAAAAACAAATTTTCTAAAATAAATACCTATAAAAGAAGAAATTTCAAAACAAATTTTATTAACGTTCAAAGCAAATGGCCGAACATAACCCCAAAAAATAGTCATCGGATGGACTTCATCCGATCATTTTGTCACTCCGTTGTCGTGACTGCTTTCGAAATGCTTAAAAAGTTCTAAGATGAATACATATCTTATGAGCAGGGCTCGGATATATATGCAATTATAAATTTAAAGCATACTTTATGGGGGAAAAACTTTTCTTACCAACATTTTGCGAATAAGTCTAGTGAAGTTGAACTTCAAACGGCTTTTCTACCTTCATAAAAATTCTAATTGAAGTTAAAAATCTATTTGAATCTTAACTTTATGTAAGTTGAACAAAAATTTTACTCCATAAAGTATGCTTTGAATTTATAAATGCATATATATCCGAGCCCTGCTTATGAGTATGTCCTATTTTATAAACCAAATGAGAATTATACCGAACGGAAAGAAATTTAATTAAACATATTTCCTATCAAATCAACCAAAATTGTTTTGACTCGACCATTTTTCTATTGAAATTTTTGTTCTGCTCGAAAATCAAAAGGACTGTGAATAACAATGCGCCCCACAGTCGGATTGCTTCATACATCGTGCGGCAAAAAATAAAAGGAATAGTCCTATCACAATGAAAATTGGTATGCGGATGTAAATTGAGGTCATTAAGATATAAACTAAAATTTATCGAAATCGGTTCACCCCTTCGGGTACCCCCCATAGACCCCTACATGCAGTTTTGTATGGCAGCTACATCTAAAACTCAACCGATTGGAATGAAACTTTGTCAGAATGTTGTTTATACTCAAAAACGAATATATACAAAAAATGGTTCAAATCTGACAGTCCCTAGGGGTACTTCCGCTGGATAACTGCCTTTTCAGTATCATAGTTTCGTATGTTCTTACATTCGTAAACAAAAATTTTAATATAATGTTTTGTTTTTGTAATTTCTTAGTTAGTTCTTAATTTCTTATAAACATTGCCATCAGAAATTATAATAAAGCGTTAATGAATACTGATCATCTTTAACATATGCAATAATTTTTTTCTTAATATCCAGACATTTTTGCAGTGATTTTTAACATAAAAATTGACTTTATCGAGACAATCGTAAGTGGGCGGTAAATTTTTTTTTCATAGATCGTTAGAACAGACTCCAGACTTTTATTTTTTATCAACTAGAAGACAAAGCACGACAAAGCATATAAACTTTTTGTCCATTGAAAAAAGGAATGGCGAAATTTTCGAGGTAGAATTTTCGATAGCCCACATCCTCTTCGATATTCAATAAAATGCCACAACTTTTATTTCTTTTTAAAAATCAAACTCTAAATTTTAATAAAAAATCACCTTTATAGCAACAGAGGTAGATTTAATCCGAAAAAAATGGGAACCAATTTGAAATTTTTTTTTTCAATTTTTCAAAGAAAAAACATTTTCTATCTTTAGCTTAATTTTGTGCGCCCTTAAAACTGTGCGCCCTTTTAAAAAAATCATAGTTAAGTTCGCTCAGTGAAGTTTTTTTTTCGTTTTTCTTATCCTACAGACTTGCATCCTCGTCGGACCTACTGAACCATCACCACCTCAAAGAACGTCCACCTCTACTTGGTAACCTAAGTCTCGCAGCCAGCGCACAGGATTTATACAGATGGTGAGTTCCTTTATAGAGAAAATAAAACTTCTAAGCACTAAGCACAGATCCCCGGACTATGTCACGTAGATTTATTTATTTTGCTTCCATTTTTTTTTTGCAATATTTGCCAAAAGCCATTTTGAATTGACACTTCAAATCCTATAAAATCTGCTTGTGAAGTTGAGATCAGCACAGTTTATTGCAAAAGAATAGCTCTGCTTACACAAAAACAACAAAAACAACAACAACAACTCCTGCAACACTCAAAAAGCAGATTGCATCTAAACTAGAAGCACCAGAATCCACTATTGCTCCCATTAGATAGTTGCCGGCACAAGCTGTCGATGTGCTTTCACCTGTTTTGTGTTTAAACAAACAAAAAACAAAACAAAAATAATAAAAACAACAAAAAAATAATAAATAAATAAAACATACACGAATTTTTAGTGTTATTTAACTGCTTAAAATTCCAGTCATGTTAAGAACTTTATAAATTTATGCAGGATGTTAAATTCAGTTCCACCTTTTGAAGCTTTTCCGTCTCTTCCGTCTGTTCAAATCCGACAGCGAAAGTTCCAAGAACCACAATTGCTTTTATTGTTCAGCTACATTTCCTTCTCCTTATTGCTCATTGATGCTTGTTATTGTTCTTAGTTACCCACTTCCAAGCCGTGCCTTGCATTGCCATTCTCACACTCTCATTCTCACTCTCATTCCCATTCCCGTTCCCATTCCTAATGCCCATTCTCCTTCGCATTCGTATTCGTATTGTGTACATCATTATTGCCACACAATGTAAATATTTGCCTACAACATTTTTCCGCACGTTAGTACCAGACATAATACAATTTATAGTTACACTAAGGAAATACGAGGGATAGCCAAAAATAACTTAACTTTTAATGAGCTTAAGTTTTATTTTCGAACAAAAAAAAAAAAAAAAAATTGGTATATAGTTGCACACATATGTATATGTATGTGTAAAAGATGGGTATTGGAACAGAATGAACTAAAGGGACAAAAGTCTCTAAATTACGTTACTTAAGTAGGTCCGTGCTTAGACTAGGAAACCCTTGCCGCGGCAAGTCGTAGTTTGTGGGTGAAAAGCGTACGGGGAAGCGGGAGGAACTTGTGCCGCCCATATCGCCTGTACGGTTCTCACCCAAAAACTACAAGCTGCTGCGATAAGAGTCTCCTAATCTAATCAATGACTATAATCTTGAGTTTATGCTTTAAAAACCATTACAAATATTTTAGGATTTAAAAAAAAATTTTTTGCAAAATTATTTTGGATTTTTTTTTTTTAACAAACTTTTTTTGGATTTTTGTAAAAAATTTTAAGCAAATATTTTTGGATTTTTTAAAAAATTTTAAGCAAATTTTTTGAATTTTTATTTTAATTTTTAGCAAAATTTTGGGGTTTTTTATTTTTAGTTTTTAGCAAATTGTTTTTTATTTGCTTAACATTTTTTATTCATTTCTTTTGCAATAAAATCAATTCGAATCAATTCAAGAAAATATGAATAAAAGTGGGAATATATTTTAAATATTTTTTAGTGTATCACTCGAAGGTCTTAAGAAGACCTTTTAGAGGAATTAATTGAAAGACCTTTTTTCATCGTTAAATCGAATTTTATTTTTGGCATTTTTCCTGCGAACTGAATAAAATTGTTTGGCTTTTATGAATTTAATGAAAAACTTGTTTCTATTTAAAACTCCACTAGCTCGTTCTCCCCAATATACAATATACTTAACCCTCTAATGCCAAAAAAAAAAAATTTTTTCAATGAAAAGTTCAGAAATGACTAATTTTGGGTAGAAAAACACGAATCTGAAATTATTATTATAAGTTCTATTGGTAGTTTGTTCGAAAAAAGTCCGTCTTGAGACGGAGCCAGGAGTTAGAGGGTTAAGCATATCCGCTCGATTCTAAACATTCCCGGGAAATTTTTCCCTTTAAATTTGAAAAAAAGTCTTCCAGTCGATATACATTCGACATATGAGCATGAAGCGAGCAAGAGTTTCGAACATTTTCGAACCAGGGCTCGGATTTTATTAACGTTTATGAATTTAAAGCATACTTTATGGAGTACAAATTTTGTTCAACTCGCTTAAAGTTAAGATTCAAATCGATTTTTAACTTCAATATTAATTTTTCTGAAGTTAGAAAAGCGGTTTGAAGATCTTTGCTGAACTTGTTGGCAAAATATTGGTAAGAGAAATTTTGCCCCCTAAAGTATGCTTTAAATTTAGGCTGTAAGCCTACATATATTTTTCTCAAAACGAAATGTGCTTGGACAAATCATTTTACTTTTTTTGACAAACCCTCGAGAAGACCTCGAATGGTGCAGCGTGTATACACAAACACTCAGTCAAAGTCATTATGTACGTACATAGCTTTTTATCCTCACTACCAAATATGACAATATGGCAATGTCTTCATTAAATTATGCTATCTGGATTTCCGATCTAATGTGAAAGGCAAACAAACGAAACGTTGAAGGACAAACGACGAACGGGGTTTTGATATCCACAGGAGATCATTTATGTTTTGCACCTATTGTCTACGCGATTGTGTGTTTCGTAAAATGCCCCTATGAGTATTGGAATCGGCCCAATTCAACTCATTATTAAGTAATCTACTCCATTTGTTTTGGAAAAGTTTGAGCTAATTTTTCACATTGAAGCCGCAATTATTTTTTGGCATTACAATGGGTATGGCACGACTGCTGGTTTGGATGAGAGCATTTAGACAGCGATTCCGAACACATTAATGAGGACACAAATACACGAAAGCTTTGCAATTCTATATGTCAACATTTTTATATGTATGCGCATGTGTGTATGTTTGTGCACATATGAACGTGTGTGAGATAAGGTCCCATTAAATCAAAGTCGCTGTTAGATGTGCATGTGTGAAAGCCTATTGAGGCAATGAAAGTTTTTAAGACATCGAAGCAAACGATAACGAGACGTTAAGGATAAAATTTACATAAATTCCCTTGAGAATTTTGTTTTTATGTAAAACAAACCGAAAAAGTTTGTTTCTTGAGCTTTATTTTTGTATAACACTAAGACGTCATTCTTTGGGGATTTTGCCACCAGAAAAATAATAACTTTTTTGAAACATTTCAGATATTCAAATTTCTTTCATTTCAGTCTTCGTACATATTTTCCCTGCTGGAAATTCTGCCATTTCCCTGCTGTAACTTCAACTACTCCCAGACTAGTCACAAAAATACTAGGACTATATATTCCTTTTAAATTTGCCAAGCAATGCCTTAAACTGTCTTTTTTAACATTGAACTGCCATTGTTAATAAAGCAAACTCGCATTTACCCAGCGGTAAATGTCCCTCTGACATCATCGATGAATTCAGGGTGACTTTGGAGCCGGAACGCATGCGATTTCATAGGACATTTTTCAGTTTTTATTTGTACAGGAGTTGGACTGTGAATTCACCAGTGACACATCATCGTGGGACTACAAAATGTCACTGGTGACTCCTAGCATGACATGTAGTGCTAGAGGGTGCGATGGCGAAAAAAGCATTTGAGAACAGCATATTTTCTTATCTCTCTGAATATAATTTTATAGAAACCAGCTGAAAATTCTCTTTGTCTTCTCTTTAAATATTTTTCAAGTTTTTAAAAATCTATTTTTAACAATTTTTTTTTCGCTTTAGCCAGGGATCGAACCTTCGGATTCTGACCCTAAAACCCTATTTAAATTTCAGTAGCCAATGAGATTCAAGCACATGAATAGCACCCCTCTACGATGATATGTCGCCCAAGGTGTCATGCATGATACTGTCACCTATATGTTATCGATGATATCACTGATGACTTTCTCATGCAGGAGATATTTTACCGGTGGATAACTATTCCATGAGTACACCTCCTATTATCAATTAGAGGTCAATTGTCCCCATTGGTCTAATTTTTAGACTACTCTTCTCCTAGACCACTTGTTGCTACTCAAGGTCTAGTCAATTATCATCAGGGCTCGATTATATATGCATTTATAAATTTAAAGTATACTTTATGGACTAAAAATTTTGTTCAACTCACATAAAGTTAAGATTCAAATAGATTTTTAACTTCAATAAGAATTTTTATGAAGGTTTGAAGTTCAACTTTACTAAACTTATGCGCAAAATATTGGTAAGAAAAGATTTTCCGCCATAAAGTATGCTTTAAATTTATGAATGCATATTTATCCGAGCCCTGATTATCATACATAAGATACTCCATACTTTGACTAGTCATATTTCGAGTAACCTCAGAGACCTCCTTTTTGGTAAATGAAGCTCTTCATTACTGCAGGGTTTATATTTTCACTCATATGTACGCAAACAGTCACAGACTCGCACTCGCACACACAGACACACTTCCGCCTGCGCGCTCACATATATTCGTCCATTATTTTATCCCGACAAAGGCCATCCTTATTGTTTTTCCGTTCTCGCTGTTCTTATTGAAAAGTTTTTCGCTTCAGGAAAAATTAGATTTAATTGACTTTTGATTTGAAAAGAAAACATGGTTAAACGAATATCTAACAATCACATTCGTCCTTTTGTTGAAAGTAAATGAAGCCCGAAAGGCTTAAATGTGTGGGCGTACATTTACTTACCATATACATATACATACATACATATATGAAGAATCAAAGAGAGCATTTCTCTTTTATTATTATTATTATTTTATTTTTTTTTTTGTTTTTGGTTGGCTTGACGCCTTGAAAAACATTAATTGTGCGCTCCGGACCAGTCATTAATGTTATCGGAAAACACAAACAGATTTCCACGTCACTGTGGCATAATCAGCTTATCGTATGAAAATTTATTTTCGTGTTCGTTCTCGCTCGTGTAAATGCGGATGGATCATTGAACCTTTTTGCCAAGCAAATTATTTAAGCTTTCTATTGAAAATTATTTTAGCTTTTCGGGGAAATATTTTCGCATTTGCGGTCAATGGAAATTAAGTGCGAACGCAATGTGGAACCCAAATTTGAATGCTCAATGATTTAATGCAAATTTCGTGGCCGAATTTCACACTGGCGTTTTTTTTTTTTTTTTTTGAAATTTATTTTTTGGTCGTGCTCTTAAATCAACCGAGAAGAGGAAAATTAACTTGAAAATGTGGCTTTCAATTAGTGCTCATTTCAATGAATTTTCATTGAAAATTTTCGTTCAATTGAACATTTTGAATGGACCGCATTTTTTCAAATGCTTTTGCAATATTGATTTGACGTGAAACGCTCAAATGCACCCGTATTCTGAATAATATTTCATATTTGAAATATTTAGAAAAATAAACTGCATATTTTTATACTTAAGACTTGGCGTATGAGTGATGTGTTTTTGTACCATATTGCAGACATTTGTACTGGATATTAATACTGGGAGCATATAGGTGCACTTGCAATTTTTTGAATATCACACTGCTGCGCCATCTGATTGAAATATTTTTTTCTTTTAAATGAAAGTTAATACTAAGGGGTATTTTTAAAAGCAATTTATAGGGTGGCGGAAAACTGGGAATACACTGAAAAAAATATGAAAAATTTTCTTTCTAGTTTTGTGAAAAAAATTTTCTCAGTGTAAAAATTAAAAAAAATTATTTTTGCTTCCCTGTTTTATTATCTAACAGAATCTGCTTAGATCGTCTCTCTATCTCAATTGGTTGTTGAGATATAAAATTTTGAAAAAGGCTTATTAAAAGAGGATTTTCCAGGATATTTCAAGGACCGTTCAAAATAAAAATCTAAAAAGTAGTCTCCACAGTGTTTTTAGATGGCACCTATCGAAAAATCAACAAAATTTTAAAATTCCTTTCATGATGCCGCATGCCTTTGCTTAACCCGCCAGACCCTTTCTATTCAAACTGGCCAAAAAATTCATATACCGATTTAAAACACAAAAAGCATACATTTTAGTTAGTATTTTAAATATTTCGAAGCATACTTCAGGGGTTTTTCATATAAAAAATAAAATAAAAAATTTTTAATTGTAGATGATTTTTGAGTTTTAAATGGGTATAGCTCCCTAATTTCGCATTTTATCATAACGGTGTTTTCGGAAGGAACACTTGGCATATCTCAGAGTACATTTTGGTGTTAGATTAGAATACCAAACATCAACTCAAACGTAGATATGGGCCAAAAAAGAGATCAAAAAACTTTTTAAAAAATTACGCATGAAGTCTTACCGATAACTCAAAAAACTAATGATGCAGTTCGATTCCTCGGGGGAAACTGTTAAATTCGGTCTTGTCTTTTTAAATTTTTGAAAAAAACTATCACAGTGTTATCAATAAAATGTGAATGTGTCTATAGCATGAACCTAAGCCAGTGGCGTAGACATTAATAAGGACCCTCGTTGCAGAAAAGTGATTATGGGAGATTTTCTAGAGTTCTCTTCTGCTTCATTGTTTTCCATTGCTGAATTCTTAAGAGCAGAGCAGACTTCCGTCATGCATTTCAAATGAGGACAGTCAGAAAAATAATCATAATATCTTTTAAATTGGGTTCATTAGTCTAGCTAGTATTTTTTGAAATCTCTCATCAAAAGCGAATCCGTTTTGGTTCACTTTCTTATGAAAATAATTAAATATTCGCTCATTTTCTGATCACAAACGATATTTTATTCCAGAGAAAATGAAGTTTCATATTTGATATCATTTGCGAGTCCTTTTCGAGCCTTATTGGCAATCATTTATGAGTCTTTTTCGAATCATATATGTTAATTTTTAAAACATTTCCAAATCTTCTATGACTCATATTTGACATAGATATTTCTTTATTTTGTTTGCTGCTCTGTGTAGGATTTCTCATTTTCTGGCTTCTGTTCTTACGTATCGATACCGTGATTGCCAAATGGAAGGCTCGGTGTATTTTTCATGAGTTTAAATTTTGAAGTCATATGAATCAAAGAGTGCCATGGCAAAACTTTAAAGTCACATTTTAATCCTCTACCGGATTATTTGCACTGTTTCCACATTTTTTGGGGAGTATTCCCCAGAATGTCTCAAAACAAGGCCAATATTCCCTCAAATTAAATTTTTAGATCTTCCAAAAACCAGAGCTGTAAAATATCGTTATTATTCGGTAAAAAGTAACGATTACTCTAGTCAGTAATCAATAACGTCTCGTTACTGATGGAAGTATCTCGTTACTAGAACTTTTTTTGTACACGACATGCCAGGTGATGGTTGCCAGAGTAATAAAGTACTAATGTAATGGGTGCACAAAACAGTATGGTAGTAGAGTGAGTTGAGTTGATATTTGGTTACTAAATACTTGGTGAAGATTCAAAGAGAATGAGAGATTTTTGATTACTTTATCAACATTGAGTTATTCATGCAACGTCATTCGTTTGTGAACAATATTTGAAAAAATATAATGAGTACTTAGTAACGAGTGCTAAGTAACGATTACTTGACGAAAAATAACGAATACACTCGAGTAGTGTAAATTTTAGCATTTTTACAGCTCTACCAAAAACTAAAACTTGGTCTCATAAATAAGGTCTCATAAAAATTTCCCTGACCACTTTTCTGCCCTACGATTTCACTAAAGACCATAAATTACTTTAAATTTAGGGGAAATTCCCCTTAACTGGGCAACTGTGATACTTTATACTTTTGTACTTATTGGAATGAATGAGTTTTTGATACTTTCAACTGGTTCCATATCACGTTTGTGCATATGAATGAGATTTTTACGAGCAATTAAGTTACTGAAATACTACTGCAAAACTCTTCAATTTTATCACAAAACTGTAAAATACGTATTACATTTTCGAAATTGTGCCATATTGTTAGAGAGATTTTTAGCAGATTAGATTAGAAGAAATACTAATTCTTGAACGTAATTTTAATTCTTTATTTTACAATCGTATTGTTATGAATACGTAATCACTGTTTTCGGTAGAAAATTTATACATTGTATTTTGAGGTACAGTTTCGAGGAAGCAAGACAAATATCTAGTAAAATTTTCATTAAATGAATTACGTACACAGTTTGTAAATTGATTTGGGAGTTCGGACATTATTTTTAAATAATATAATTTTGATTTTTTAACAACTAGTCATTTTTGGACCACTTTGGAACTAGACCCAAACTAGACTAATTGTAATCAGTTTTTTTTTTTAATTTTAGCGCCAAAATTCTACGAATTTTTCACTTATTCCATATATAAATTTTCATCGAAATCGGACGTCATGAATTTTTCGGATTTTTTTTGGGTTTTTGGTTCCAAAACTCTCTAAACTTCCTCTTGCCCCACCAAATTTTTTTTCGGTTAATGTCTTATAATTGCTCAATATACCACTGTGGCAAATATAAGCGCTAACAAAAGCACTATTTCTCTCGCTACGCCCTTGCTTTCTATACCGATTTCATTGTGTATTTTGCAAAATACTCAAATGCTTATTAAAAACATTTTCGCAATTTTCACAACAACAAATTCTCACTTTATTCATTTGTAATATATTTTTCATTCATCCCGTCCCGTTCTAGTTAAACTCGCCACTGTTCACAATAACATAAATGGATAAATTCGAACCAGAAACCCGTACATAATTACGACCATTTGATTCTGTAATTCAATATTGTTTTAATTTTATAGACTACATCTGGCTTCGTTATTGTTGAGCTCCCATGAGGCTAAAAGGGCACAATTCTGCCAATAAATTATGAAAAGTGTGTTTTCATTTGATAATTACCGAGAATAATATTCTAGATTCGATGGAACTATTCATGATATTTAAAAAAATATTAGCGAATAATTCTATTCTCCTTAAAATGGCATATTTCTCTTCAATTACCTGAAATCGATTTTCATTTGAACTTCCCAAAAATCGATTTAAAATTCCCTACCGTCATTATAAGCGGATTAATTATAGTTTTCCATGAAAACATAACGAAATATGTATGTAAATATGTTTGATGTCCTAATATTTGCTTCGGTAATAGCCGTAAACACTGTCAAAAGTAAGTGATGCAGTTAAATAGAAGCGACAGATTTATCTGAATGTACACAGCAAAGGGGTTATTCGATACACATTGCAAACAAGCACAATGTCCACAAACCCACCAGCGAATATACACACTGAAAAGGATGTTAAATATACATAGATATTGTATATATGTATATGTAAGTCGAACAAAAATTACAAGCAGAAATTAAGGGGCATTGTCAAGAGCACTCGAAAGCCAATCAATCATGGCAATCAAGACAGCTCAAGTGACTTCTAACTTTTCCTACGGCCATTTATCTCAACGATTCTTTTCGTGTATTGTCTCGATGTATTCTCTCTTCTTTTGTATCATTCCACCGATTTCGTTTCATCCCCAACACCTCTTTTCTACTCCAATTTCAAATTGTTACTAATTTCGTTTTTTTTTTCGTCTTCTTGTAACTTGTCGTATAAAACAGGTCGTATAAAACAGAAATTGCTGAAATGGAAACGGTTCTTTAAAGAGCATATGAAGATAATTTTACATTCACTGGAATTGGAGATCAATTTTCAAAAAAGTGCACCAAAGAAAAACCACCCAAAAAAAAAAAAAAAAAAAAAAAAAAAAAACTAACAAATTGGTTTACAAATTGAAGGAAACTAGCACCGGAGGAAGGAGAAGTATTCATTCTAGGTGTTTTAACGGTAACATTTTTGGAAATAGCAATAAGTTAACAATCGCAAACAACAAGTTTAACATTCAAATATAAATATATATATATATACATATATGTATACACGTGTAGTACATAAAGTAAAAATAATAAAAAAAAATAATTAATATAATTTATACAAACACACAACTGCATAAATATACCCCGACGTAACTAACCATTATAAATGTGAATGTGAAATATTTTAAAATTGAACTTATATTGCCATTCAAGTGGATTCACTTATAAAAATAAATCAAAATAGTAAATAAATATTTTAATTAAATAAAAAAAAATAAAAAAAACTTTTTAAGCTTCAAACGGCAATGTTTT
Organism: Chlorops oryzae; assembly: GCA_020466095.1. NCBI lineage: Eukaryota > Metazoa > Arthropoda > Insecta > Diptera > Chloropidae > Chlorops > Chlorops oryzae. The sequence continues at coordinate 5,374,675 of CM035808.1, read as the reverse complement.
GATTTAAAAAGATTCTCCGCAAGAAATATCCTTTGCAGGAAGTCTCAATAAAACAATTCATTTCAATTAATGATTGTGATTCCAAATTATGATTTAAGTCAAATTATTACAATTATAGAATGTTTCCATATAGTGCATTAACTATATGCATTAAAGTTAACGCATATAGTTAATCACTGTCGTTTCCACTTGCGGACTGTGCATTAACTAATCAGCTGATTTCGTCGGAAGCTGCTGTAAAAAAAGTGAAAAAATACCCCTTTCTTATATTTTGCTAGATATAAACGAGATATGAATATATTACAATCTTCATTTGATTTCAATGTGTGAAATAGCTTAAATATTTTTACTTATTCCTTGGACTTTCCATTTTCAATTTGATTTTTATTTCAGCGGTTCTTTTGATTTGACAGAACGGTTGTTATTTTACGTACTTTTCTATTCAGGGGTGCAATTTTTCGTAACATTTTCAAGCAAGTCCAAATGCAACCATGCTGTTTTATCTGCGTTAAATTTTAATGCATGCATTATTGAGGTGATTAACTTGACATTTTTGTATGGGTAATCATATTTTTAATCATGCTTTAACGAGTTAATGCAGGTAATTGAGTTAATGCACTATGTGGAAACACGCTATTAGTTTTTCATTTTTCCTCAGAAGAATTTTCCAAAGAACTTGAAGAGTGCAAAATTAAAACAATCGGGGATCAGTGGCCACGCCAATAAGACCTGAACCAATGATAGCTCCCAGTTCTTAATTTTTCCTCTATAGACTAGAATCGTTGGATTAGAGCCAAACGAGAGATTTTCAAAATGTCTCCTTCATCTGAAGTGGATTGTTCTGCAGAATTTTGTGTACTCGAAAGCAGGACACATAAGATGTGGTCGTCACCTTAGCGAACATAGGAGTCGTTTCAGAGCTTTCTTCGCCTTAGGATGGAGACAGTACACATCACTTCCTCTGTTACTGTCAGGCCTTCTCAAGGACCTGGCTGAGAATTTGCGGTCGTGGCATATTGGGAATCATATCCGTTCTCTACCATCATTTTCTTTATCTTTTCTTTTCCTATCATGGGATGACAAAATAGGTTAATTTTCCGTCTGTTCTCTACCATAATTTTCTTTATCTTTTCTTTTCCTATCCTGGGATGACAAAATAGGCTAATTTTCCTGATTGTCTGTAGACAGTATCACCTCTGTCTCACCCACGCCAGATCATCATCATCATCATCATCCGTTTTCTATCATTAAAACCTTCGTTGGGTTTTTAAAACTTTTTCCCTACAATATAAAACCAAAACGCTGTCCCTTGAAGCTTTAAAAGTTCATCGTTTAAAGACAAAAACTATTAAAACCTTAAAACAGAAAATCAAGCTAACAAAAATTTAATTAGCAAATAAGAAAATTGGAAAATAATCTGAAAATTCTAGGTACCTCGTTACCAAAAATAATATTACAAAAAAAACAAAAAAAAAAAAACAAAGCTCAGCTAAACTTTCAAAAAAGAAGAGAGAATGCCTCTTTAAATTTCAAATTTAAATTGCCAATTTGTTATGATGAAAACCTAAAAACATCTTTAACCTAAACTTTGTTTAGGTTTTTTTTTTTTGCTGTTTTCGTTACATATTAAAATAAGAAAATGAAAATGTTAAAAACTAAGAGAAATTTCTATAAAATATTTACGAAAGACACAAAAGCTTTCAATTAAAATTTAGTACAAAAAAAAACGTATTTCTTTTCTTTTCTGTTTATTTTTGAATTTACTATGAAATTCAAGTAGAAGTGCTTTTATAAAATTATTCGCTATCCTTTTTGTTTTTTTGTTTTGAGGAGGCACTTTTAGCTGAGAGCCTCAGAGTAATGTTTTATTTACGCTTTGAAATCGTTGCATTACGCTTAGAAACAATTAAAAATTCATGCATAAAATTTAAAATCTCGCACTCGAGTCAAGTCGATTTGGGCACGAGTTTTATTCACTCGCATGCGAGAAATTTGCCCATACATACTTGTTGCATGATACTTAAGTGTGCTTTAAAAGTGAATGGCCAAATGAAATGTGTTTTTAATTAAAAAAAAAAAATAAAACAAACTTGCTTAACTTACCTAATAAAAATGAAGCATATAAATGGATAAATAAATGAAATATATATTATATAAATTAAATGCTAAAAGATTGAAGTCTTCAATATGAATAAGGCAAGATTCACTTAAATGTTGCGGAACTAAGAAAAACTCGTTGTGAAATCAAATTAAAATGTCGTCTTTAAATGTTGCGTTTCCTAAAAGACAAAAACTAAAAAAAAAAAAAAAAAAATGTTCTTTTGTGTATGTGATTGGTAAATGTTTTCCATGCTATTGGAAATGTAGATTCTAGAATCATGTTTCAACGTGTTGGTTAAATTTATAAGAGCTCTAATATAGAAAACATTTTTCTTTTTTATAACTAATCCAGACCTGTTAAATCCGAAATTAAAATTCTTTGTTTATTTTTCTAATCCTTCATCGTTTTTAATTTATGAATTATTAATGACTAGTCATTAATGTTGCCAAATAATCGTGAAAGAATTCATTGATTTTTACTAAGTTTTGACTGACACGAAATTAAAAAAAAAAAAAAAAAATTAGTTAAAAATAGTCAAAATTTTATCGGGATTTCTTAATGGTTGATTTTTGCATTAATCCCAAATAACCTTTATAAATAAAAGGGTCTATTATTTTACTATTTTTGGCAATCCTAATTGTTAATTATTAGCCATATTTATACATATATATAAAAGAATTTTTAATAATAGTTTTTTGAACCCAAAAGAAAAATTGGGCAATTCACAAGGTCTTCTTAAAACCCTTTTAAATTTTTCCCCTGCTAAAATGAGTACTTTTAGCTCTAAACATACTCATTTTGGATGGTGATTAATATGCCTCGGAATTTGAATATGTAAAAAAAATTTTTTTTAAATTGAAAAAAAATTCAAAAAATATTTTAAAAAAATTTTTTTTTAAATAGCAAAAAAATTTTAAATTTAAAAAAATATTCAAAAAATTTCAAAAAAAAAATGCAAAAAATCCCAAAAATTCCAAATTAGTTCGATTTAGTATGCCTATTAAAATGTTAAATTGTCAAATTAACAAAAAAAAGCCTACTTCAGTGAATAAAATATTCAAAAAGCACAGTTAAATGCAAAAAAATTCAAAAATATTCAAAATATTCAAAATCCGAGCTCTAGTGATTAATTTAAAACGGATTTTTGAAGACCTTGTGAATTGCCACAGTAATTTAATTTATGAATCAATTATTACCCTGCAGGAAATGACAATAGTGAACTTATACTCTTTCACTACTGACCAGCTATACCCGCCGCAATGCTTTCCGCTATAGACATTTAACATTGAGTTGTCATTGCATGTCTACATGTAGACTAAAGAACTAATGACGAGCTATTGACGTCGATAGCTTTTGTGTAGACAAAAAGGAGTAATCTTTCGCTAGTACCGATGCATAGACAAAGTCACAACGAATTACTAATTGGAGACACGTTGTCGACATGGTCAGTAGAGATAAACTATACCTTTTGACAGTATAACTTTTCTATTGCTACCGCTTGGAAAAGCTGTTGACTTTTGAACTAGTTCACTTGTCTATACTGACGACCATATACAACTATATATGTCACTCAGGAGCCGTTTCTATTTTGGCACTCTTCAACACGGTCTTGGGTACCCACCACGGTCTTGGGTACCCACCAAAATGACAATTTTTCACTTAGGTACTCACCAAAAGTATTTCTCTCTCGCTCTTTTTTTGCCTGCCGAGTAACATCTCTTTCTAACTGGCGCGAAATGTCCCACCCAAAATCTATGAGAGCGACATATAGTAATATATGCTGACGACAGTATAGAAATGTGGTCATATAGCGACAGGCTTCCTGCAGGGTATATATTCTTTATATAACAGGTCTGAATTAAGCAAAATGAGTTTTCTTCTTAAACACATTTCGAACGCTTTATACATAAGTATTTTTTCCGCTACATTTTTCCATTATTTTTATAGGCCAAATAACACATATAAATTTTCTCCAACAATTTAGTAGAAACCCTTCTATTTTATTGCCATGTCTATCGATTCTTTTTATAAAAAAAGTTACATCCTTCATTTCTAATTTCACAAAAAACACCTCCTGAAAACCTCCTAAATCTCAATACTACGTCACATCAGTCCATTGCCAGACCGTTGTACCAAGGTCTCTAAATTATCCGCTTGACACATGAATCAAAAAACTGTTTTTTCGACAGCTCCCTTTTTTTTTTTTTTTTGAAACAATTTTGACTTAACCCTCAATCTTCACTACTACTTTATTTTTTTTTTTTAATTGTTCATAAAGAAAATAGTTTTATTGTTCACCAAAATCTATTACTAATTTCTTTTAATGAATAATTATAATTAATCCGCTAGAAGTCGGCCTCTTTGCCGTAGTTGGCTGAGATGCCAATTTACAAAGTGAAAGGCCCTGGGTTCGACTCCCAGCTGAGGTCTTGGATGTTGTTTAATTTTTCTGTTGCTTCTTTGGTTTCCCATTTTTCGTGGTATCACAAAGAGCCCACACAGAGTGTGTCACCTTTCATGGTGGCAGCCACATTAACCTAACCTAACCTAAGCCGCTAGAAGAATTTATCTTCAGGATTAAGAAAAATATATTTTTTCGGTCAACCAAGGCAAGCTCATGGCTTATCTCTAAATTGATGTTTTTTTCTTATTTTTTTTAAGTTCAAATTTCCAAAAAATATGGCAATTTTCTGGATACTGAAATCAATCTCTAGTAACAAAAAACTGCTTTTAAGTTTAAATGAAGACGAAAATGTGTTCTTTTTCTATTTCAATTGTATCACACAATAGTGGGACTCATGCAGCTTCGCAAATTGTCTGAAATGAGAAATTTTTCAAACAACTGTCAAAATTTATATGAAAATCTACGAAGGGAAAAGTTGCGAAGGCATTTGCGAAGCTGCATGAGTACCACTAATAAAATTCAAAGTTGCGAAAGGATTAAAACAAAAACCCACATCCATCCAAACCATACTTATGAATGATTCATTTAATCTAAGCCTCTCAATCTTGCTCAACTCTCAAAATTCAATTTATCTCGAACAGTGAAAATTTTCAAACCTCTAAAAAAAATCAATTTTCCCAGATAAAATTAAATTTCCAATACCAAAGCCTTAAATGAAAGAATCAATCGCTTCCGTAATATTATATTCAACTAGTGAAGATCTCTCTTTCTCTCTCTCTCTCTCTCTGTGTCTCTGTTCTCTCTCTTTAACCAAGGCTGATTAAGTTGAAGCTCATAAAATAAGTCAGGAAAAGCCCATAAGAAGAAATCAATGAAGCGTAACAAGGAAAATTTTTAAACTAAGAAACCAAAAATATATTTACATGTAGCTAAATTAAATTTTAAATTTTTAACAAAATAAATTACAAAGCCAAAAGCAACAAAAAAGTAACTAAAATAAATTAAAAAAAAATAAATAAAATACTCATAATGTTTATTATATACACTCACACGGAATTAAGTAATTGAATTTTTACACAGATATGGAGAGTCCATGCGATTTTTCACGAGCTCGTTTTTTTCGTCAAGCCAATGTGTACACTTAGAGAAAAAATTGTGCCCATACGAATATTGAAAGTTTACAGCTTTACCACCAAAGATTATATAAAAATAACCGTAGTGCGATTTTCGTTTTTTATTCACAATTAATAAGTGAAATGAATGAATTCCGCAGAGGTTCAAGGTTTTTCAAAGATATTTTGCAAAATTTGTTAATTCTTTTTTGTTATACGCATATAAAGAAAAAAAAAAATTTTTTTTAAAACAAGGAAAGACTATTTTTGAAACTCATTTTGTGAAATGAAGGAAAAACAAAAAAACCAAAAACAAAAGAATAATAATTTTTACATTACATGGTCATCAAGGACAAATTAAAAATTGCAAAAAAAGTTAACATTACATTTTGTAAGTAGTTAGTAATTTAAAGTGTAATAAGAGAAAACCTATGATTAACATTTATTAAGCTCAAAATGAAGAGAAAAAAAAAGGAAAAACTGAAAAACAGAATTTGAAAATACACAACAAAACCTAAAGACGAACCTTTCGGACTTACCCGAAACAAAAAGTAAGAACAGTCAAAAGTCTATTTGATTAATATTTTAAGAATATTTCATAACACTATAAAGATGTCGAAATACGACTTTTAACTGATTTTATTTTTTGTTTCCGAAGTAAGACTGAACAATAGAAAAAAAACCGCGAAAAAATCATTGAACATAAATTTCTCAAAGAAGCCAAAATTTTGTTTGGCAATTGTGCAGGCCAATATTGAAATTTTCGATAACGTGTTTCGAATAACCCATTTTACCCATTGTTACATTTCACGAAAATCAAAAAAAATCCATCAAAGAAATTGCTCACTGGGTATTCGGCTAACTTAACATTGCTAAGCAAACATTGTTCATCACATTTTAAATCGTAAATAAACTTAAGAGCAGAAAAATGAACAAAAAAAAAACACACACAAACAGCAAAGAAAAAAAACAAAAAATGAAAACTAATCCCCACAAAAGAAAAATTCTAATAAAATATAAATGTACTGCATTAAAAATTATGTAATTGTTTATACGAGAAATCGCTAATAATCGATGGAAATCGTCTAAAATAAATGATGTAATATTGTATTAAACGTGAACGTAAATTAAAAGGAAATCAATATAATAAATGATAAAAATAAAAAAACTAATTGTTGTGGTAGACACTGATGGCAGAAACAATGCAATAAATGTATACAAAAAATTTTAAAAAATACACATACCCGAGAGTTTTTCTCAGTAAGAGCGCAAGAGGGATTAATTTGCGCAAACATTTCAAGTTTTGGGATAAGTAAGTATTCTAAGGGCCAATATTACCAAGCATATTTAAAAATTTTTTAAAATAAAAATCCGCTTTTGGCTTTTTACCATTTCCAATTTTTAAAAAAATTTTAAAAAATTTAAATCACCTCGGCACTGCGTTTTAAATATACATCAAATTTGAGCTCGATTTTCAAAAAGCAGCTGTTTGGAAAAATTCAAAGAAATAATTTTCAAAAAAAAGCAGTTTTGGAAAGTACAAAATACGATAGACAGGACTAAAAGCTTTGGAGTCACAGCACAGCAATTAGGAGTACGAAATAATCGTTAGAATGGCTTTTATAGAATCCCGTTTTTTAAAAATAACGATCTAATCAGCTGTCAAATGTACTCACAGCCCTGGAAGTAGACGGTGCTGCCTATATTTCGATGCTTAAAAAAATACGATATTGAAAATGAAATTTATTTTTAAAAAATTTAATTTTAATTTTAAAAATTTTTTAAATATCTTGGTAATATTGGCCCTAAGATATCTACCACCTTCTCGTCCGGATACTTTTCTGAACATTTACAGATAAGTTAATAAAAATTTAAAAAAAAATTGCTACTGCAAATGGATCATTACATTCAGGCAAATTAAATTTGTACTTATATTAATGGTATTCAAGCAGATTCGAAAATAGCTAGGTGCAAATTTTGTACTTTTGCTTCAACGATCCTTACATGCTCTCCAGACGTACAACGAAATCTCGAGATTTCAGAAAATTTTCGAACATATTTAAAATTTGAAATCCAATCGATTTTAATTTTCTTCTGAAATCCCGAAATTTCGTTGTACGTCTGGAGAGCATATTATGCAAGGCGTGTGTAAAAAATTTACGAAATCGGCTGATTTCAATAGTGGGACTCATGCAGCTTCGCAAATTGCGGGAAATGAGAAATTTGTCACAGAACTGTCAAAATTTATATGAAAATTTACGATGGGAAAAGTTGCGAAGGCATTTGCGAAGCTGAGTACCACTAATGTTTACTTTGGTGAAAGAAGAAGAAGCAGAAGCGAATATCGCGCATATTTCGCACATCACAGTAGGAGTTCAAAATTTCCGAGGCTGCGGAAACTATTTTTCATACAAAATTTTGCGTACCTGCTTGAATACCACTATTATCAGTAGAGCTCGGATTTTGAACATTTTGAATTTTTTTGATTTTATTGCTTTTTGAATATTTGAGTCACTGAAGTAGGCTTTTTTTTTTTAATTTGACAATTCAAAATTTTAATATGCATACTAAGGGCCAATATTACCAAGCATATTTTAAAAAAATTTTAAAATAAAATCTGATTTTCATTTTCACCAACGAAATTTTTAAAATATTTTTTAAAAAATTTTAAACTACCTCAGCAGGTCGTTTAAGTTTTTTTTAAGATATGGTAACAGCCCTGTTTTGGACGGTAGAAAAACAGCTGATTACATTCATTCTAAAATTTTACCGAAAAAATATGCGCAAAACGAAACAAGCAAAGCTTTATATTTATGGATTCGGGCTACAGCGATATGAGAGTGATGAAAAATCGCGCGCACACGGCTCCATGCTCTAAAATAATATTTCAATCATTTGTGAATTTGACTGACTACCCTGACAGTGGAGCGTGCTGCCACATTTTGCTATACTTAAAAAAGTTGCATATTGAAAATGAAATTTAAAATAAAAAAATTTTTAATTTAATTTTAAAATTTTTTTAAATATGTTTGGTAATATTGGCCCTAAATCCAACTAATTTGGAATTTTTGACTTTGAATTTTTTGCATTTTTGTTTGAATTTTTTTGAATATTTTTTGAATTTATTTTTGATTTTTTTTTATTAATTTTTTTTACACATTCAAATTCCGAGGAATAATTATCAGGCATGTCCTAGAATCCGAAAATGACGGAATCGGAATTTAAGTCAACTGAAATTTCATTTATATCTCATACACAAGCGGATACAATAGGGCTCTGTGAAATTAAGGACCAATAGCATTTCCGACCCAAAACCAAAACCAACAAAATCTGTAAATTCTATATGAAATTTTGATGGATTCTAATTCCGATTCCGTCAGCTTTCGGATTCCAGCTCATGCCTTGTATATTTACATTCGGTTTTGTATATATAACAGCGTACTCACCATCTTCCATTCCACAATCCTCCAACATAGTTATTATTGTAAAGGATTATTTTGCAATCTGAACGTCACTATCACTATCAAATGATTGCAATTTAATGTTCGGAATTTTGGATCACTGAAATGAAAAAAAAATAATGCAATTTAATTGTATTACAGAATTTCTCAACGAAAATTTAGAGTATCAACTTCGATTTCGATTTAGATCGTCATTCATGATTTGTTAATTAGCAAAGACTATAATGAATCTAGCGAAATCGAAAACGGGTTACATTGCGCACTTGTGTACATCCAGCCAATGAGTACATCCCCATATAAATTTTGAAGTATGAAATCGATAAGTAATGAACAGATTTTCGATACTTGCCTTTCGATAGAATTTTAGCTAACCGCCATTTTGAAGCTGAGACAGAATTTACACGTTAAGGCATATCAATATTGTTGATGAGAGTCTTTTAATTTTAGTAATAATAGTGTGCGTCTATCTATGGAAGCATTTACTTTGTATAAGTAAAAATGTCCCCCGAATGTATTTCAGTTCTTAATGGCGAGCAGAAACTTTGGCGGCTCCTAATGACGAGTAAAACGGCGTTCATACTAGGCGACAATCAAGCAGCGACACGGTGAATTTTCTTTGTAATGTCTCCTTTGTGTTCACATCAGTATTAATTGTATCAGCGATATTCGAAAAATATGAAGCAACTGGTTTCATGCGGTGCTACCAGAAAAAATGTTTAAATACATACAACCTGTATTAAAAATCCCTAAGCCTCTTGTAATCAGAGCTGTTAAGTTTGAATTAAAATCAATAATTATTATTATTGTTATTTTTTTTTTTAATCCATAATCATTACACAGGCCAACAAATTGAATATTTTCAGTTGGTGCCGCGATTTCGTTCATTATTACGGATAAGGGTGGTATTGGTAATATCAAAAATAATTTTTTTAATTTTTTCCTAGGTGTAGTTTCGGAACTACCATCAAATTTGTGTGAGGTCTTCAGTTGTTTGGCTTTTAAGGAAAAATATATACATTACTGCTTTTTTAACTAATCATGGTTGATATCGTATCAAAGCTAATATCACGGTCTATCAAATGACATATTTTTCATGAAGATAGAGCTTGTAGTTTTTACGGTACGAGTTTCCCAATTGTAAAAAATGAGATTTTTTTTTTAATTTTCTTCGATTTTTTAAGCTTTTTTGACCTTTTATGGTATGAAAAAATTTTTTTTAAATATTCTTTTTGCATGGTTTGAAAGGTGTTTCTTTATACTAAGTCCCGAAGGCAAATTTTTCGATTTCGTATTTAAAATGTGGAGGATATGGTACGAAATGTGAAAAAAATTAAGCTCTCATTTTTAAAGTACATAAAACAACTCCCAAGATTTTCAACTCAATTGATCAAGTAGTTTACTTTCCATTTTATACTTTACAAAAAAATTTGACTAAAATGCAATTATTAATTGAACTTTTAAGAAGTTTCGAATTATTAATGATTACGATTACGACATAATTAAAATATAATGGGGATTATTTGGGATTAATGAAAGTATCCAAATTGTTCAAAAATAATCAAAAGAGTAATCTAGATTATTTTGATATTTTTCTTGATTATTTTTGATTATTCTTAGATTATTTTGCTGATTGTTTTTGAACAATTTGGATTTTTTTTTTTTTTTTTGATTAATCGAAAACAATTCCAACTATTTTTGAATTATTTCGTAAACGTAATCATTAACTATGCATGCAAATATCTAATTTTAATGAATATTTGAATCTATTGTAATAAATAATCTGACTATTAATCAATTAAATTAATAATGATCATTTAACAGGTCTTCTTGCAATATGATAGAGAAATTAATGTCATGGTTTTCTACAAAAAATACTGGTACAAAAGTGGTTCTTTGACATATGTCACGTGTCGCAATGTATGTACGACAAATACCCCTCTTACTTAACGGAACGCCCATCACCAACAAACCAACTTCGTCGCCGATGACTTGTCGCTTAATATGAACGCCGTCTAACGGGATGCGTAAAACATATCGTTACCCGGTATTATATGGCAAACCCGTTACTCGGTAGCCAATACATGCGGTTCGCTACAACACAGCCTTTTCTATCTCGCTCCCAGTGGCATCCACTACGTAAGTTCCGCTCTTTCCAAATTGCGATAATTTAAATAAAACTTTAAATAGAAATTGTTGCAAAAATGCATCCGTTGCATGATGCTAAACATTGGGCTTCCAACGAACGCTGGAAGTTTGTGGCTAAACCAATGGAAAAGCAACAAGTTGAGAAAGAAACGTGCTCACGCATTTTGAGGTTAGAATGAAAGTAACAAAACGTATGTTCCACAGGTTCCGTAACTCTTAAACGTTAAAATGTCGGGAGGCTTGGATATTTTATCCCTCAAGGAGGATGACATTACAAAGATGTTGGTTGCAACCACCCATTTGGGCTCGGAGAACGTCAACTTCCAAATGGAGCAATACGTGTACAAACGTCGTCCAGATTCCGTGAACATCATTAATCTTGGCAAGACCTGGGAGAAACTGATGTTGGCTGCTCGTGCCATTGCTGCCATCGAGTACCCGAACGACGTAAGTCCAAAACGAATTTACGCTCTAATATCCATTACAATGATGACTTTTTAATCTTTCGGGGCTGACATTCAATGATGCCAACTTCACGCTGAATTCCATAGATAGTCTATAATATAATCTTTACTATGAAGAGATGTGATGCTAACTTTTGCGTTCTCTTTCCAATAGGTCTACGTCATTTCATCGCGCCCGATTGGTCAACGTGCCGTACTCAAGTTTGCCAAGTACACGGATACCACTCCGATTGCTGGACGTTTCACTCCTGGTGCCTTTACCAATCAAATCCAACCGGCTTTCCGTGAACCCCGCCTGTTGGTCGTCACCGATCCGATGACCGATCATCAACCCATCATGGAAGCTTCGTATGTGAACATCCCGGTTATTGCCTTCTGCAATACGGATTCGCCTTTGCGGTACATTGATATTGCCATTCCATGCAACAATAAGGCTCCACACTCGATTGGTTTGATGTGGTGGTTTTTGGCACGTGAAGTGCTGCGTTTGCGTGGAACTATCTCCCGCAGTGTTGAATGGCCCATCGTCGTCGACTTGTTCTTCTTCCGCGATGCTGAAGAAGCCGAAAAAGAGGAGGCAGCCGCTAAGGAACTCATGCCTCCACCCAAGATCGAAGAAGTCGTCGATCATCCTGTCGAAGAAGCTACCAACTGGGCTGAGGAAGTCGCCGCCGAAACTGTTGGCGGAGTCGAAGATTGGAATGACGATGGCGCCGTCAAGACTACATGGGGTGGTGATGGTAATTTCTAAGCTGCTCTAATGCAACCTCGAAAAGATGAGTTTTGACTGAAATAAAGCATTTTTATTTCTACCACGGACATCAACCTTTTTTCTATTTGTCTTGGAGGGGTGGGCTCCTGGGATTTGGAGAATCAAAGGAACACTTCAAAGCTTTAAAGATTTAGCACGGTTCAAGGTGTATTGGGATTCCTCTTCCGAACGCTGTAGCATTAAAACCCATCTCTTATAAGACCCAATGGGTTGCTATAATCACACCATACAAAGTCCAAGATGATCACTTGTAACAAACGATTTAGAACCACTCTTTCCTTCTATTGGGTCTACGAAAATATTTGAAAGAAAAGGTAGAAATAATCCTTCAATAGTGACTAGCTGTAGGAAATTTAAATATTGGATTTTTTCACTATCCGCTCAAATCGCTTTGAATAAATTTTTAACTGAAGTGGTTCAATGTAGATTCGAGCCTATAAGACTAAGCGGCAGACTACGACCTTAAGGGGGTCTTCTCATTGAAAACCCGTTTTTTGGACCCTTTTTAAAAAAAATCTTATTTGAAAACGCAAAGAATAATTGAAAACTTTTTTTATTTATTGTATTACAAAAGGTTCAAAGTAAATAAAAAATTTTTTTTGCCTCGATACGTGGGCTGTTCAAAAAGTAATGAGACTTCAAAGTTGGTGGTGAAAAAAAGGTGCCGTCACGGCGGCCACGATTCCGGGTCTCCGGAGCGTCCGAAATGGAAAAAAAAAAAACGGGGTTATAATCAGTATAGATGTAATTCTCGGGTGAACCTCAAGCTTAATTTTGTGATTTTTTTTTACAAAATGGCGGCCATTCAAAAAAAAATTTCAATTTCGGGCTTTTTTTTTTGTAGTTTAGTGTACAAAAAAAAAATAGTAAAAAATTTTTTTAAAATTATGGTCGAGGTTCACCCGAGAATGGTGACAATTCTGCGTCGATTCCACTTTGTTTCATGAAAATCGGTTCAGTTGAACTGGAGATATCATGGCCGCCAGTTCGAAAAACGTGGTTTCGAGATAAACGCGTTTAAAGTTTGAAGCAACGCAAAAATTACTCGTTTTAGCGCAGATCTTGCTCGACAAAGAAGGCTATATCCTCTAAACTATTTCGAATTTCAAAAAATCCTTTTAGGGGCATATTCACAACTACCCAAGCTATAAATAAATGCAAAAAAAAAAGTCGAAAAAAAAGTTGGTCAATGAGAAGACCCCCTTAAGATTTGAAAAAAATTCTTCCATTCTGAAGACATTGGAAGCGAACAAAGGAAGGGTTCCGAATACTATTATGGCAAAGGCGATCTTATTCTATCTTTAAATGAAGCTAAGATTACTCCCTTTTTTTAGTGAAAAAATTTCCGGGGAATCTTCATTTAGAATATGGCTGATAAGAAGAAAGAACACCCTGGAAGATTTCGATATAAGTGACGCGTAGGAGAAAATGGTTATTAATAGTTTGATATATTTACTCTACATTCTGTTAGTCAGCATTCCTTCTAGAGGAATAATGGTTTACGCATGATACAAGAAAACAAGATAGCACCAATTGAGAGAGGAATTGTCACAAACTCAAAATCGCGATTAGTTGTTGTTGTTTCCCATGTTAAACCGGCATTTTACTTTTTTGAATAGCATGGGAAACAACAACAATTTCTCGATCAGTGACGTCACAAACTCAATTTTTGGCTCTCAGAGAGAGCCGCAAAATATCGGTACTGAAGTGGCGCTATCTTGTTTTCTTGTATCATGGGTTTACGTTACATCTGACAAAGACAAGAGAATAATGTATTCAGCTTACCTTCGCGTAGATTCGAACTGTTTCTTGTATTACTTTCGAGCTTAAGTTCAGTACACACTTGCTTAATCGTAATGAAATATTTGACAGCTAAAAGGTTTTGAACATTTTTTGTAGAATATCACTTTTCACTGGCGCACACTTGAATGTTGCTTATTACAATTTTGAACAATTCTCATGTAAACAAAAGACATATGTTTTTGACGTTTGTATACGCTAGTGAAAAGATTTCATTTGCACTCGACAATAATGAAATATTTCACTCACCTTAAGCATAATTAGTACACACACACTCGCTGTGAAGTCAAATTAAGTCTCCAAATCTTTTCAGCAACTATTTCGCCCAGCTTAAAAAATGACAGAAAATGTATGAAAAGCTGCCACTTTAAGCAAGTGTGTACTGATCTTTAGGTCAAAATTATACAAGCTAATTGTAAAAAGGAATACAGTAGTTTCGCTATATAAGAAAGTCGATTTTGCCAAGAAATTTCATTCTTATATCCGGTTTTTTCTTATATAAGAAACCGATTATAAGAAAATTCTTTCTTATAAAAAAAAGCCGTTTATAAGAAAATTTTTTCTTATATAACATGGCGCTCGACAGGCAATAATTATTCCTAGCAATCTGTCAACTTGAGCAATATTGCCAATGGAGACCGCTCATTTTGAAAAGATGGCAATATATGGCAAGCAATATTGCTTCGCTGCGATTGCCAACTTTGAGATTGGCAATGAGCTGTCATTTTGCTATTTGACAGCCGAATTTCATTTCTATGAATTTTTCAAAGTGTGTATATCGTCAAAATGGATTGGTGCGTCGCCGATATTTATAAGATAATAATTTTTTACCGACAGTTCGAATGTCTTTGGGCTATAAAACCTCATCATATATATGTACTGATATGAAAAAATAATGCGTGGCTTCAAATGGCGAAGGAAATTAAAAAGGACTACGTTGAAATAAAAAATAAAAAAAAAATTATAAATTTGCGAACTGCCTATATCGCAGAGAAGAAAAAATAAGAGAGTTTATTCTTTGTCTCACTCATCGCAAAGTTGTTCCAAGGCATCGAGAGCGCGTGCGCAGCGTAGTAGCCTGTTCGACGTCACTTTGAATATGAAGATGGCATAACATAAAAATCCCACCCTGGCAATATTGCCTCTACCTGTCAAAGCAATTTGACAGATTGCTAGCAATAATTATTGCCCGTCGAGGCGCAGCGTAAGCTACCGATATTTGAAAATAGGGGTGCTCAATTTTTGATAAAAACCAAGTTTCTTATATAAAAATTTTTTCCATACAAAATTCAACAGTTTTTGGTTTTGGTAATCAGTTTCTTAAAGGCGGCCTTTTCTTATATACGAGTTTCTTATATACAAACATGAGCTTAATATAAGTGGACTTGGTGCCCTGAGATTCTTTTCTTTAAAGCGGATTTTTCTTATATACGAGTTTTTTATATAGCGAAACTAGTGTACATCAAAAAGTCGAATAAACAAAAACAATGAAATACAATTGCTCTTAAATTTTTATAGCAAAAATAATGAAAAAGTGCTACGATTTTTACTTTCTGTTGCTGCATAATTTTCTTACACCAGGTTCAATCACGCACTTTGAAATATATACAGGGATGTCATAGAATCCGATAGCTGTCGGAATTAGAATTTTAGTCGACTGAATTTTCATATAAGTATATCTCATAGACAGCGGAATAAAATAGAGTTCTGTGCAATTAAGAACCAATAATAGTTCCGATTCAAAACCAAAAACGACAAAATTTATAAATTCTGTATGAAGTTTCGAACGGTTTCAATTCCGATTCCGACAGCTATCGGATTACTGTGACACCCCTGATAATAGTCTTGGCTAGCATACATATGTTTTCATTTAAATTTTGATCTCCCCTATACCAAATCTCTGCTAAAAGCATCAGCGATCGCAAAGTATCATAAAATAGTTCCACACTTTTAAGCTTCAATTGGTCATGGTATAGCAAAGCATTAGATGGTTTAAGAGAATTATTGCTCCTCTTCAGATCCTTCTGCTAGGCGTGAGATTTCTTCGAGAAAAAGAAAATAAAATAAAAATTCATAGAGCAGGTAAAATTTGAAAAAATTATACAAAAATCATTGTGTAAAAATAATTTATTTGATATTCTTTCTCTTTGTTCATAAGTTGAAATTAGTTAAAACCGATTAACATTATTTAAAACAGAAAAAGGTTATGAAATTAACAATTGGGATAGTTGTATTTTACATAAAATTCTTAAATTTATTAAATATAAGTTATAAAAGTGATATACATATTTCTTTCACACTTATTTTTGTTAAATTTACATGGTTTTTTTATTATTATATTTTTTTTTTCTAAGATGTAGACTTAAAAAAGGAGACACTGCACAGTGAAAAATCGACAAAATTATGAGTGTATTCCTCAAAAAAAAAAGTAGTCCACCAAAGCCTGGCATCACGATTAAACGATTATACAAAAATCTTAATTCAATTTTCTATTAAATATAACTAGTAGATACGGCGACCTTCGCACCGCCTCTGAAGAAAGCAATGTGAATAAATAAAAATTGTCAAAAAACCAAGTTAAGTAAGATATATTTCAACCTTTTCCTCCCTCTCTATACCCCTTTCGACCTATTTTACCATCTCTTCCCGCTCTTATTAAATGCACAATGTAAAAAATTGGTTATTGTGGGTTATTCCCAGGAGACAGACATATACACACACGCCGGAATTTTTTGTAGACCTTTTTAAGGTGAACACTACTCTAAATTATTTTGATCTATCCCGTAGGGTGGGTTCAGCCAGCGTTTGTAATGTAAGTGTGTTTATTCCGACCCAACATTAGAAATATCTAAAATTACCAATGTCTCTCTACTATATTATTGATGTGTTACGACATATAAATCTTCCTCTTGAATCACTCTCAGCCCTATTTTAAATGAATATTCCCCAGGGCTTTTACTCCGCGAAAAAAATATGGGTTCTAAGGATCAATAAAGAAAAATATTTGATGAACTTTGATTAAAAATGCTCGAATTCTTGTTCCCCTTATACTCCTCCCTCCCCAGTGTGCTTAGAAAGGCAGAATTTCTCTCAAATCCGCACGGGAAAATTCCCCGGGAATATTTAGAATCGGGCTTTCAATAAAAAATTTTAAAAAACTCATCAAAATCCGTTGCTCAATTTTAAAGATCTTTGCATACACAGGGACAGACAGACAGACAGCGGGACGACTTTGTTCTATACTATTTAGTAATAAATCTATTATTGCATAAAGAAAGCCAAAAAAAAAAAACATAAAATAGGATGCCAGCTCCGTGAAAATGGCTACTCAAACAATTGATTTCAACATAGCAAAGCTTGGACACGCATGTGATTTCCTTTGATTGCTGAATGATTGTTATAACAAAATCTCAATTGATTACATTTTTTTTCTATTAAAAACATTTTAGATTTGCTTAAAACATTTCAACGTGGTAATTTAAAATTGATGAAGGCTATAATTGAACATTCGATTTATCAAAGTTTTTTTAAAAAAAAAAGCGTATTGCAGTGAAAAGCTATTGTTGCTTGAGTAGGCGTTTTTTGTTTTTTTTTTATTTTTTTTTTTTGTTATTGCTTTTTTTGGTAGAAGTTGGTTATTTTTTCATAAAATTAATATTTTTTCCTAAATACATATATATTTTTTGTTGTTGTTGTAAATTGTTTAACATTTTTAAAATTATTTTTAGTGCTTAGGATTTGGTCGCGCTTTAAAAGCGGTCGCTTTTCTGATTTGCTTTATTTGCTCCGCTTCTTCCAGTTTACGCCGTTCCTCTTCCTAAAAATTAAAAGCGAAATATTTGAATTTATTGATTTTCGACAACGCGTGTCGGATGGGCGATTAGATTGTTTTGTGAGATAAAAAAAAATAGCAATAAAATTCGGAAACTCTTTTTTTTTTTTTTTTAGAAAGCAATCAGTTCGGTTCGAAATATTTCCGGGAAGTTTTTCCGTGCTGAATGGAGAAAAAAAATTCGGCCTTTCAATGCGCCGATAAGTGTGGACGCATTTTTTGGACACTGATCGACTCTGATGTTGTCAAGTGTTGATCGTGTTGAAAGATTTTTGTCACAATTTTATTCTTCCCCGATATCTTTTTGGCAATATGCGATGATAATTTGACCCTCAAAGGTGATACCCATACTAGAAAAAGGATCAAAAGGGCTCCATAAATAAAAAGAGAATTTCAACAATTAATCGACTATTCAGAGCTGAGTCTTTTCCTTTATTTATCTACTTATGTGGGAAATGCAGAAGTAATCAAATACACCGCATAAATCCCCACATCAAGACCACTTTAGAATGTAATAAATGACTCAATTTATATGAATTCAAAAAAAATTTCTATCCCATGGGGTTTTTTTTTTATTAAGCGTTGAGCTCCAATCAAAAAAATTGGTGTGAGGGATAAAAAAAAACCCAATTTTCGGCGGTGAATTCTTTTTTTTTTTTTTAACCGACTCCTATCAACGTTTGACCGTGTTTGCAGGGCCGGCGTTAGTGGTTGGTACGGTTGGGTAGGATATCACAGCGTTGGGAACCTTGCTAAAGACTATCGTTACTACACAATAAAGTGGACGAATTCTTTACTGGGAAAATCGGGATAAGACACCAAAGAAAATCAGTAACATTCCATAGGGAGGGGGGGGGAAAAAAACTTCTCAAGACAAACAAGTTCCAAACACGATTTTTGTTTACATTATGTGAAATGTGAAATCGAGTGAAATGACGAGTCGTCTCCAGGTTTTGAGGGAAGCCACAACTTTACAGATAGCTCAAATATCTTTATTACTATGATAATGCCACTCACGGAACACAAAAAAAAAAACAATTTCAGCTCGTTAATATACAAAAAACAAGACCCAACGATCAATTTAATACAAAAGAAGATTTAACGATGACTCATCTGCTACGTCAAATGCGGGCTAAAGCTTTATCATAACTTAAGAAAATTCCCCTTATCATTTTAATAAAATTAGCAATAATTATCATTGAGCTCTCAACATAAAGGATAACTAAAGCTTTGTATCTTAAAATTGAATTCAAAATGCGCAAAAAAAGCATAGGAACGATAAAAGTTTAAGAATTTTCCTCATCATCCTGGGGTATACCGGATCGCATTTGAAACAGCTAGCGCCTTAAAGACCTTGAAATTTAGTCCACACCATGTAGATAACACATTCTATTCTGTCTAAGATTTCCTACAAATCAATTTAAAATAAAATCCAATCACTGTGCGACAATGATAAGCCGCCTCTCTGAGCTTTGTACCTTGCTTTAATAAAATTCTCAGAACACGCTCTGATTCATGGCGCTCAATGCAAGTGTGCACAACAATACATTTCTGTTCAAAATTTGCATATTCAACATCAGCGCTAAACAACGCGACGACACAAACGCATCCGACTGGAATATTCAATGGCCTCTTGGCAAGAAAAAAAAAAAACCATACACCAATCGGGAGGGCATGAAAAATGTCTCGAAAGATACAACAGAAAATGTTAACAGTAAAAGAAACAAAGAAACAAAAGAGAGAAAGGCCTGCTCAATTAATACCCGACATTGCACTTCAATTTTAATAGGGACAATTAAACAATTTGTTAAATTAATTAATTTGCCACGAATTCGAATGAAGGCAACAAATTAGAGCATGGAAATTGCTTTGTGGATTCTTTGCATTCATTAGTTATTCGACATAAATCTAAAGATAAAGTCCAATTAGATGGTTTTGATAACACATGGCAATGATAAATAAAGCGTTCTGATAAATCAATGTTCAGAGTTTAGTTTCATTGTTCAACAGGAAATTAATTGGAATTGAAATGAGTTTCTGATTTCCCCTTTTTTTTTGGTCTTTTTTATTATTTTTTTTATTTAATTTTTTTAATTTTTTTATTTTTTTTAATTTTTATATTTTTTTTATTTATTTATTTTTTTTTATTTTTTTATTTATTTATTTTTTATTTTTTTAATATTTATTTTTTTATTTATTTATTTATTATTTATTTATTTTTTATTTATTATTTTTTTTTTTTATTTATTTTTATTTATTTATATTTATTTATTTATTTATTTTTATTTTATTTTTTATTATTTATTTATTTTTTATTTTTTTATTTTTTATTATTTTATTTATTTATTTATTTTTTTTATTATTTTTTTATTTATTTTTTTATTATTTATTTATTTTTTATTTATTTTTTTATTTTATTTATTTATATTTATTTTTTTATTTATTTATTTATTTTTTTATTTATTTATTTTATTTTTTTTATTTATTTTTATTTATTTATTTTTTATTTATTTATTTTATTTATTTTTTATTATTTTTTTTAATTTATTTATTTATTTATTTTTTTTTTTTATTTATTTATTTATTTTTTATTTATTTATATTTTATTTATTTTTTTATTTATTTATTTATTTTTTTTTTATTTATTTATTTTATTTATTTATTTTTTTTATTTTTTTTATATTTTTTTATTTTTAATTTATTTAAGTATTTTTATTTATTTATATTTTATTTATTTTTTTATTTTTTTTATATTTTTATATTTTATTTTTTTTTTCTTATTTAATAAATTGGAAACGCACAGACTTCACATTTCCAGATTGGTCATTCAACACACAAGTGATTAGTGCCAATGGGGCACGTGCCAAGGTACTGGTTGAAATATTTTGTTGTTCAATATTGGGGACATGTTGACAAAATGACACAATTTCTGCTTTGTAAATAAACTAAGTTCGCTTATCGGTCGATCGCATGAATTAGATTAATTGAAATTACTATTGCTTGCAAATATTTAACCAACTGCTTGAGAACGAATTCACGCTGCTGATGAAGAAGTTCCAAATTTGAATTGATAATTTATGCCCCCCCTTGACACATTATTTCCGATAGATGGGATGGTTCTCCAAGATAATCATTGGACACTTTTTAGTTAAGGTCTTTATAAGAAACTCAAAAGATACTCCAACATTATAGAGACCAATTTACCATCGTCAATGGGACATCATTTGACCAGGTGAAGCTTTTTGGACTATCAAGTTGCAATCGCTTTTAACGATTTTTCTATGAATATTTCGCTTTATCAATAGACTCTTTTTTTTTTTTGTAGTATATATTTTTAGAATATTTTTTTTTCAATGACTCCAATAAAAGAAAATTCTTCATTGTTTTTGTCACCGTTTTCTTGGAATTCCAGGCACAAGAAGATTTTATTGAAGACAAAATTAAATTTTCGATTTCTGAACTCAAAAATCATTTTTAGAAAAATGTGTTTTTGCTTTTGCTTTGGGAGTATTCGCATCATATTGAGTCATTCGAAACACAAGAAAGGCGATTAAAACATATTTTGTTAACTTTGTGACATTTTTCTTTCGGGAGAAATTTCTGTGGTTATTTTTAGAATAACACGATGGCATTGGCATGGCATTAAGTCGCTTTGGGGAATCAATAATAGACGGTGCTAAGAGAAAGCGGGCTTTTCACGTTAGAAACATTTTAACAAAATGGAAAAGTACTTAGTCATTGAGAACACTTTATTGGAAATGTTTTTTGTTGAAATGGTGACAAAAAGATGTCGTATCTTTATGCTGCGAATGGTATGTGATGGTTTTCCCTTCACCAGCATTGAGGGACAATTTGAATTACTTCGCCATTACGCTTCGGGAAATGAATTTTCTGAATTCAGTAATTAAAATTTGCCCTTAAGGGATAAGGTATTTTCCCCTTGGTGAAGGGAAATAAATCACATGAACTTTCGAGTTGAATTATCTTTCCCTGGGAAAGGGAAAACAATCACATACCCGCAAATATATTTGAGTCCAAATTAAAATATTAGGTCTATTCCCGTACTGCACGAAAATGCCAAAAACTGTCAAAATTTTTCTGAATATTCCCAGGGAACGAATTCCCGGGGAATTTACCTTTCTCGAGAGTAAATTTCTTCCTTTTTAAATATCTGGTGGAAGCAATTTGATGGAGAATGGGTATTTGACCCAAAACCATAATTTTCCTTACCATATCTTTTTGAAAAAGGAGAATTTTAGTCTCGAGAAAAGTAAATATTCAGAATCGGGCTGTATATGAAAATTGGGTAAAATTGGGCAGTACGGGAACAGATCTTTTTATCGAATTTTCTCAGAGAACACTTTTTGAGGAACTTTCCCTCGTTGCTTAATATTGAAAATTAAATGGAAATTATATAATTATAATCAGAGTGAATAAATGCTTGTTTTTGCATACGTCATACTATTTTTGCATATTTTAGTAGTGCGAGCTATTTTCTTGCCAAAAACTATTTTTTGTGCATATTTCCCCATATTTTTGGTTAATTGTACTATTTTATATGCCTTTTCCTACCTTATTTCCGAAAAAAATCAACAATGTTGCATTTTGTTCAGCTGATTTTATTTCTGCTTTATTGCTTTCCTTTGTCAATGACTCTTTTTTAAGGGCTGTGTCCAATGCTGGCGTATACGTTCGATCGCGTATTTAGGTTTGAGTGTGTTTTAAAATTTTGCCCCCTTACCTCTTCAGACGTTGAACGATCTTTTTCATTGTATAAAAAAACTTTTAAGCAAGAAGCGCCAACATTTTTTGTTTGAAAATGTAAAAGTCATATATCGTCGGCTTAAAGTGTAAACCTGCTAAGTCCACTTTTAACCGATTCCGACTTTTCGATGTCATTCGAAAGAAAAAAGGACACTGCATCGTCAGGCAAAAAAATCTTTTTTAATTTCAAACGCTAAATACGGAGATATTGGTGATGAGTAAAACTGCTAAGTTCAACTGTGGTCATAGTTCACAGCTAACACCAACAAGTGACTCCAAGTAGACATTGTATAATGCACAGAATCGAATTTAGAAGAGACTTCATATAGGAACAAAATAAACCATCTCCTTCCCTACTTTGAAGTCTTGAAAAAAAAAGTGTTTTTTGTTTACCCTGTAAAGTTTTGAAATTGTTAGTTAGCAGGTTTACACTTTAAGACGACGATATTTTAATAAGTCCACTGAATAAAAAATAAATTTTAACTGCATATTTTTTGGACTATTTTCCTTCTTTTTTCGAGCTTTTTATAGCGCTTATTTTTGGATTTTTTTCGGGCTTATTTTACTCACTCTGATTATAATATAATAACAAAATAGGAATCTGTTGATACGCTATATAAAGAGAAGTTTAGCTCATATACTCTTACAGAAATTTTCATATTTTCTTATACGAATGATATTGCCCTGTAAGCTTTTCAACAACAGTCATGCTCCCTTATTGCCTAGAGCTGCGTTAAGGATATAGTCAAAGTACGAGACCAGATAAAAAAGTACTTGATAAGAGAGGAAACGATTAGCGACGCTATATTTTAAGTTGAACTATCTTGAAACCGAGTAATAGCAGCGAAAACAATTTGCAAAAAGCGAAGTCTTCAAAAAAAAAAATCGCTTTTAAATTGTGTAAAGAGGGCGTTTACTCCATTCCACAATTGAAATTTGGCTTTGCGTACAAACATTTCACGACAACTGCGATTTACGACAATACACAGTGAGAGCAAGCAACCGAACAAGCGATCTTGAGCCTCCAAATTGAATGTGCAGAGTAATGAACAAAAAAAAAGTAAATAAAAAATAAAAGTTAAACAAAAACTCGTTTTCTCTCAGATAAGATTACCGAAACGAATGACAAAAAAATAAACTGAAAATATACCTATTTAAAATTATAAAAATCCACAGTCGGAGTAGTTAGATAATCTCATGATAAATGGATGCAGTGTCTCACCATTTCGTATGCCATTTGCAAATCCTGGGCGCTGTCAATCCAAACCATGAACCACTCCTGTTTTCAGTTAATCGTTTTTTTTTATATATATATATATATTTTTTTTTTTTTGCTGTGCATATAAATATGTGTGTGTGTGTGAGTGTGTGTTTATGTACGTTTCTGCATGTGTACATTTTGCGTATTATTTAACTGTTGTCTTTACACCATCATCTTCCCACAACAACGTTGCTATCTCAACGTTCGTCTCGATCATTGAGTGCGAACATCGCCTGCTGCTGCTGATGCTGCACTCGCATTCAATGCGGAATTCGAGATCGTTGAATCATCGGCCGATGTATTCGTATTGTCACCATAGAATCGAGTCTCGTCGTGTGTCGTCTCAGCGCCGGGAACAACGCCATTCTCATCATCGGAATCATCATCACCAGAACTATCCGCAAGCTTCGATGTACTACTACTGCTGTTGGCATTATTATCCGAACCAGTTGTTGCATGAGTGGAACCGCCAGAGACTAGAGCCGCAATGGTCTTGGTCGTTTCGTTTTTAACAGCCTTGCTAAGGCGATCATAGCATGCATTGCAGACGCGCAACGGTTTCGAGCTTTGTTGTGGTAAAAGGAATTTCTTCGTCGAACATGAGCCACAAACGACCGAGCCGCAATTGCGGCAATGATGACGACGTTGAATCAACGTAAACTGTGTCTTCTTGCAATGCATGCAAACGGTGGCATCCGAGTCTGGGACCCAAACGGCAGCATGATTGGCCACGGGCTTCTTGCCACTCTTTCGCAAAAGATCCTCAACGCATTTCTGTATATGCGCCATCCATTCTTGCTTCTCGGTTGCAGTCGCTGCATAAACTACAAACGACTTGGTCGTCGTGCGTATTAACCATCCGTTCCGGTATTGACCATTATCCTCGATCGATTCCAATGAGACTTCCTCCAGCGGCATAATATGCTGTTTATTGTACATTTTCTTGCCAATTACAATGTTGCCATAGACAAGAATGTCGTTGAACAGAAAGAATTGCCGGGATTTGGGTCGCTTGCGGCACATTTTTGTTAGCACCCCCTCGCCCACCAGCACGCGTCCCGGAATGGCCAGTGGTACACCTGAGCTGCCGAAACAACTTTCAACGTGCGCAATACGCCGAGTATTCGCCTCCGAGTTGACAAGACGATCTACCATTTTTCGTTGTTTTTGTTGTTGTCTCTCTCGACTTCGCCAAGCGGAAGTTGCGCGAACGCTGATTTCGATTTTTTGCAAAGCTACTTTTTTTTTCTCGAACTTTCACGAAATAAATTAAGGTATTTTTTTTCGTAATTTTATCGAATTACAACCGTTGTGTGTACGACGAGCAACAACAAAATCCTTCTCGTATTTCTTTATGCTCTGTTGCTTCTGTTTTTCTCACTTTAATGCGATTTCCGTGTGAGTCATTTCGTTCGATAAATTCACAGTTTTTACAATAGTTTGCGTTGAAAGTCTTGATTTTTCTTATTCCAAAATGAAAATTTGATTTGTTTTTTCTAAATTAAACAACTGCGAAAACAAGCTCAACTAAAAATAATCCAAAGAAAAAGCGAATCGAAAGCAACCAGACCGAAAGCGAATATGAAAAAAACTAGACGTCAAATGGGAGTAGGGATGTCGGTTGATAATCGATGCATCGAAAATATCGATGCATCGATGTTTTTGTACTCGATGTAGAAGAGCTCGATAACATCGATACATCGATGTTTTTCCCCAAAAACACTATCAGCCCGATTCTGAATATTCCCGGGGAATTTACTTTTCTCGAGCCTACAATTCTCCTTTTTTTTTAAATATTTTGGGTAAGGAAAATTATGGGTTATGGGTCAAATACCCATTCCCCATCAAATTTCTTCCGCCAAAATATTTAAAAAAAGAAGAAGTTTACTCTCGAGAAAAGTAAATTCCCCGGGAATAGTCAGAATCGGGCTGTATGTGCTCAGTGAAATAGATGTGTATGCGTCTCACAATAAGGCCTTTTAAACTATGTACCCAGTTGCAAATTAAGGGGAAGTCCTCTACTAAGCGATGCATCACTTGAATATCTATTCCAAGGCACTGTCAATAGGCATTAGTTCTCGTGGCAGTCATTGAGCAGGGAAAAGGTGATGTGTTAAAAGCAGGGCTCGATTGTCTAGAAATAATGACTTTTCCTGAAATAGAATAATAATATTCCCCAGCACTTCAATAGGCACTGAGTCTTGGCAGAAAGTGATGTGTTAAGCAGGCTCGGTTTTAATGACTTTTATAAGTTTAAAGCATACTTTATGGCAAAATAATTTCGTACCAGCACTTTTGCTCCATAAAGTATGCTTTAATATTATAAAAATCAACAAAGTCCGAGCCCTAGTTAAAATAATAGCTTTTGCTTTTTATCAAAATACGAATCAAACAAGTAAGGGTGTTATAGTCAGGCGAGCCTGACAATAGAATACCCGACACAGACAATTATGTTGGAATAATTTTTAATATCAAGAGGTGTTTAATACCGACTTTTGTTAAATTTCTTTATGAAAACCGCCCATTTGCCACGCCCACTTTTTCAATTTTTTTTTGAATTCTAATCGGACCTTTATATATACGCTTAAATTCTAAGTTTCATTGAAATATTTCAATAAAGTCCGCTTTTGAGGCATTTTTGGGATTTTTGTCACAGACCCTAGTACTAGAGGTACCCTTAATAATGGTCTGATCGAAAATGTAGGAGACAATTTTCGAAAACCGCCCTTATGCCACGCCCACTTTTCCAAATTTTTGAAATCATATTTCTTGCCTTTAAACATGTTCAAATACCAAGTTTCATCAAAATATTTTGAAAAACTCAGGTTTTAGAGCAGTTTTTGTGATTTTCATAACAGACCCTAGTACTGGAGGTACCCCTAAAAATGGTCCGATCGGGTCCATTCTCGAACTTGTTCTTACTCATGTCTCCGTGAGCACGCATACCAAATTTTGTCAAGATAGCTCAACTCCTTCGATAAGATAACTGTATACAAACAGACGGACAGACGGACGGACATGTCTAAATCGAATCTCCTGGTGACGCTGATCATTTCTATATAAATTTTGTATGGTCTATCTCGATTGGTTCTGGGTGTTACATACAACCCAACAAACGCAATATACCCTCGACACAGAGTGTGTCGGGTATAAAAATCGGCCGAAAACCGGCAAGCCTGAAAGCACACTAACGTTTCGGTGGAAACATACTTAACACGTACATATGAATATATGAATTTAGTGAACAATTCAGTACTGTGTCGGGTTCGCTTAAAAAATATACATGTTAGTAGTATGTAAATAAGAGCAATAAATAAAATCACGCTCTGAAACTTTGATGGCTTTTGGTTATAATAGTATACAGGGTGTTTCGAACTAAAGTACTTTTCTTAATGAGCTTGGTAGAGGGATCGTTGTGAACAAAATATCGTACGACAAGCTGGGAGGTCTTAAATGTAGCCCTGAGGAGTTACAAATGGAAGGAAGAAATTTTTAGTAGTTTCAGAAAAAAAAAATGTGTAGGCATTTTTCCAGTCAATTCAGGTCAGTCAGGCCTTTTAAGGCGTATAAAATTTTCTTTCACTGACAGTGTACTGTCTGCTTGCGGACACTTGTTTGGGAAAGCTCTAGTATTCCTACCTCTCAAATAGTTTCTTCTTAAGCGGACATATTTTTCGGTCCCGTAGGTGTCCGCTTACCATCATTACATTTTTTTTTGCCATCAAAGTGAAAATTTTGAAATTATCTTTACATTTTATGACTTTGGGGCAATTTCTGTACGAGAAAGATCTTGTTAGCACATAATTTTCTAAATTTTTTTTACCAACTCAACGATAAATTCCCTTTAAAGCCGTAGCAAATATTGCATACTTTATTTTTGGTCTTGTCCAGGAAAAATAGGATTTTCTAACCAGCTCTACCAAAGTTACCAGCCCTATAAAGAAACCCACTTTGGAACGGAACACCCTGCATAATTTTCTTTAAATGTTGTTTAAAAGTAGTATATTGCTTTACCTCCTTTTGTTTCTCTTCCAGTTTTCGCTGAACCTCTTCGTCATATTTCCTTCGTTCTTGCACACGTTTCTCGCAGCGCAAATTATAAGGACGGATTGGGGGCGCCAAGGCCGAAATTGGATGTTGGCCAGGTGCGGCGTTGTCATGGGTTCTTTAGCTCTTGCTTTTTTTTCTGGCTTGCTAGCGATCTCTTAAGCACCAAAGGTGTTGTTGGCAAAGTAATCACGTGGATATGTTTTAAGGGTTTATAATTATCAAAATTCGGCATTGGGCGACTCTGAATTTTATGCATGTTTTGTTCTTCTTCTTCTTGACGCTTTCGTAAAATTGCATTGCGTTTAGCTTGATAAGCTTGATGGTATTGAAAGGCTTTTGGTGTGTGCGCTCCTACTTTTTGTTCCTCTTTTTTTACAAACTTCGAAGGTGTAACTATTTTCGCTTTTTTACCAATATTTGGACTGTTTTCTAAAAAAAAAAAAAAATAACTATTTTTATTGTCAATCCAAAAAGAAGAGTTATTTTCCAAATTTACCCATTAGTGTACAAAGTTGATCTAATTCATTATTTTCGGTCTTTTGGATTTCTGGTTGAACGCAATCTGTTTAAAGAAATTCATTTGAATTGATGCATTTTAAATTTAAATTAAGTATATACTGACCGCTTTCTACTTTCAATAGCTCCATGCAACATGCACCTTCCTCGATATCTTGACCATTAGGTTGTTGACTTTCCACGAAATTTTCGACCTTAATCGAACTTAATCGAATTTTATGGCTCGATGATTCTAATTTAATAAGAATCTCTTATCCTAATTCTTAATGAAAACTTAGTTTCGCCTTTAACTCTAACTTACCTTGACTAGGTGAATTATTTGAAGGATGATTTTCCTTATCCTCGCTTTCCGGCACTTTTCCAGTAAAATTCTCATTTTCTAAAAAAAAGGTAAATGCATTATATGTACCATGATACAAGAAAACAAGATGACTAGTGTCCGACCGAAGGTTCGGCTTCGGTAATCGGCATAATCGGCCAATTCTTAATCTTCGGCTTCGGCTGGAAAAAGCCGAATATTTTAGCCGAATATTTTTGCATTTTAATGGAAGTAAAAAAGTCACGATAGATTTTCAATTGCTTCATTGAGACCTTTTACACTAGTGAATTATTGCTGTAAATTCTCACTTTGTGGGCGACTAAAGCGAAAGAATTTAGAGAAAATTTGAGCGGTTTTTTTTTTGTGCTTGTCAAATGAATAAAGACTGATTTTGTGTCCTTACTGTAAAATGTTTTGCATTCGGCTTCGGCCTTCGGTCTTCGGCCGAAGCCTTCAACTCTGCCGATTGTTCGGCTTCGGCTAAAAATCCACCTTCGGTCGGACACTACCGATGACAAATACAAAATAAGAGCTTCGTTGTTGTTGTTTTGGATGTTAAGCCCAATGTCACAAATATACTTAATCATGGGAAACAACAACAATGCGAATGCTACAAAATAGCGGTATTGTTCTCTTTGTATCATGGCTAAATGTTTCAAATTACCGGGATTTTGTTGTTGTTCCTTGACATCGCATCGTCTTTCGTGTTTTGATCTTCTGCGGTTATCTGATATGACAATATATTATGATAAAAACACTTTGCTTTTCATTCCATACTTACCGAAGTAAAAGCGCGAGTTGTGAGAGTTCGAATTATCCAATTCGATATCGTCCCAGTTAAAATCCATTTCAAAAATTCAATTTCAGACGCTTCGGACTAGGGTTGGCCAACAATGATCAATAATTTCAAAATATCGCAACGTTATTTGTTCTCGATACTTTTTTTTTATATTTTGATATATCGATATTGATTGAGGCCTGTACAGTATTAGAGGTCTTTTACACTAGTCAATTGTTCGCTTTTACACTTACTCGAAATAATTGATCGTCAATTCTTATTTCGTGTGACATTTTCCTTTTCCACACAGGGGTGATATTTTATAAAACACAAGCAAAATAAACTATGTATCTCTGATTAAGGGTTGATACCAGAAACACAAAAACAGCACTACCTGATTTGTTTTAATGAATTTAAATAATTAAATGTCTAGACGCTTTTCATATTGTTAAAAGAATAAAGGCTATTTACATACATATACATTTCACATACATACATTTCAATACATTGATTCAATGGAAGCAGCACAAATATTTTCCGCATATCCGCATTCATCGATGCGGAGTTCATGCGAATGCAAAGTACATAAATAAAATAAAGCATGCGGTCGACTTCTCTCATGCATCCTTACTTCTCTCATGCATCCTTTAGTTGAATTTGGTATGAAAAAAATAGTGCCACATAAGTGTAGCTGGATAAAATTACCACCTTTTTCATGCAAATGAAACATCTAGAAGCCTAGATATACGAAGATACATATCGTTACTCTAATGTAGAAAGGCCCCAACTAACATTTTTCCAAAAATTCACTTTTTTGCATATTTCGATATACCGCCCCCAAATAGACCATGATAAAAAAAAATTAAGGTTCTGAGATCAAAAATAACGGATATACAGTCATTTAAAAAAGAAGCCCCAACTGACTTAAAGCACTTCTTTAAACAAAAAGCCCTAACTGACATCTATTGTGGTAGCTAAATCGCACAATTTTGGACCCACTGGGTTGAACTTTCGAATAGAGCTTACTACTGTGCCCCAAAATTGTAATATTTTTTGGTTTTTTTTTATTTGGTTTTAATTCAATTTTTTCTCTCTCCTGTAAAAATCTAAATTTGTTAGTTAGGGCCTTTCTACATTAAGGTAACGATATATAAGGATATTTAGAATGACGATTGTACAACACTGATGGATAATTACTTGGTTTCCAATAGCCCCCAGCGGAAAATTTCCCCTTGACATTATCGATGAAGTCAGGGTGACATTGGAGCCGGAACGCATGCGATTTCGTAGGACATTTTGTATGACATTTGTCAAGAAGTTGGACAGTGAATTCACCGGTGACATGTCATGCTAGGGGGTGCGATGGCGAAAAAACCATTTGATAGCAAGACATTTCTCTTTTCTCTAAATGTCAATTTATAGAAACCAAATTTGATACCAGATCTTCTCTTCCCTCTCTTTGAATATTTCGAAAATTTTTAAAAATCTATTTTTAACAATTTTTGTTCGCCTCAGCCAGGGATCGAACGAACCCGCAATCTTCGGATCATATATAACTATATATGTCACTCAGGAGCCGTTTATATTTTGGCACTTTTCAACACGGTCTTGGGTACCCACCACGGTCTTGGGTACCCACCAAAATGAGCATTTTTCACTTAGGTACTCACCAAAAGTATTTCTCTCTCGCTCTTTTTTTGCCTGCCGAGTAACATCTCTTTCTAACTGGCGCGAAATGTCCCGCCCAAAATCTATGAGAGTGACATATATAGTAATATATGCTTCGGATTCTAAGTCGAGCACTCATCATCTACGCCACTTCATGCTAACGCTGAGCTGACCCTAAAATCTTATTTAAATTTCAGTAGCCAATGAGATTGAAGCACGTGAACAGCATCCCTCCACGATGACATGTCCCCCAAGATGTGATGCATGACAATGTCACCTATATGTCATCGATGACATCACTGGCGACTTTGTCATGTAGGAGATAATTTCCCGCTGGGTCAGGAATTCCCGCATAGTATTTGCTTCAAATGTTCAACACATGCAAACATTTCTAATCACCCTGCAGTAATATGGACTGACCCAAGTGTAGCCTTCGGTTAGTCCCTCATATTACCAGTACCAGTCTTCTTATAATTCCACTTCTAATGTATTCAAATGACCTTTTTAACATGGGCTTGTCATTGGAGAGGGACTAGTCCGCAAAACGACAGACCTAAGGTCAGTTTTTTTGGGTCAATTGTCGTAATTTTGTCTGGTTTTAGGATAGTCAAATAAGGAAAAAATAACCAATCTCTTATACATATTCTAAATTGATGAAAGTATCATTAACAGACTACCCTTAAACCAACCCTCTTATTACCGGCCGCCGTTTATTTGAATTCGATGGAGGCGAACTGCCTTAATATATCCGGTAAGATTTGGATCCGGTCAAAAGCCAGTCCTTCTTAGCAGCTACGCATATGGTTGTAACTGGCTGCATATGTTTGCATGTGTTGAATTGAATATTTGAAGAGGTTCCTGCGCGAATGGAAATCAAGTATAAATTTAAGAAAGGCGAAAATTCCAATCTAAGCTCGTTAAACTAGCAGAATACCATGATTTTTCATGCAATTCGAGTTTTTTATTCTTAAGCAAAAGAAGAAATTATGCTCCCAACAATTTGAATTGAAAATATTTTTATTTTAATTGAAAAAGTTGAGAACGTTATTTCCATGGCTCGGATTTTGTTGAATTTTGTAAATTTAAAGCATAGTTTATGGGGCAAAAAAATTTTTTCTTGCCAACTTTTTGCGAATAAGTTTAGCAAAGTTGAACTTCAAACCGCTTTTCTAACTTCAAACAAATTTATATTGAAGTTAAAAATCGAATTGAATATTAACTTTTTGTGAGTTGGTCAAAATTTTAACTCCATAAAGTATGCTTTAAATTTTTAAAAGTCAACAAAATCCGAGCCCTGCTTATTTCATATTTTCGGAATTTTGTTTCCGTTTTAATGTCCTCAAATATTTGTTAGATAAGAGTCTTATCATAAGACCAAGGAATGAAAAAATGAATTAAAAAAAAAATAAATTTTTTTAAATGCTCCCTTCCAGCTAAAGCCAAGCGATTTCACGTTTTTGATGAAATTTAAATTAATTAAAACTTTTTTGTTTGTGATTCCGCCCATAATAGTTGCGAAATCTCTCTAACAAATAATTTCGCTTCACTTGTAAACGAAAACGTTAAGGATTAAAAAAAAAAATGTTATATTAGTCCATGGTCATGGTCAGGATTTTCAATAATGATGGTTGGCATAAATTGTCCTTGAAACCGAAAACGTGTTTTCCGTTTTTATAAAAAAAAAATACGCGCGAAAATCCAAAGAGCTTTTCTCTCTTTCAACCGAATTGATTGATTTAAAAAGTGATTAAGTCGCGATTGTTACAACATCAAAGTTTCTTTTTCTTTAGTTAAATCTGAGCTCACAATTTCGATTTCAGATAACTCGTCCAACTTAATTCAAAACAAATAAATAAGAAATTAAAATATGAAAGAATATTTGAAGGATTTTCTTTTGATACGAGTTAAGTTCTATCAATTGTGCTAAACTGTATTAAGTCACTTTAGGTTTTTGTTTTCTCTTTAAAAGCTTTCGTGCAAATGAAAGCTCCCTTTTGCTTCACAGCATGGCCAAGTGATAATTTCAGTTAACTGATAACAGCTCATTGCAACAGGTCGTCGTCGTGGTCGTCGCGGCCACCGATGAAATATACGAACAAGGATAATCAGTGCATTTTATTTATTGTGTGCGAATGAAAAAAATGCAGAAGGACATCGATGGTCAGGATTGACTATTTATATTTGATCGTGGGGGAAAAAATTATATATATAAAATAAAATGAAAGGATTTTGCTTCGCTTGGTTATTCTACGCGCCCGTGTTGAACATTTTAGTGCATCTTAATTAAATTAATTGCAATGTGAACCGAAAGATTCCAGTCTTCATTAGATATAAAAACAACATTTATATGTATTACGTGCTTTAATCAAGGATGTATGTATGTATGTACTTCAATGGTATTTCTAAGAACAGTAATTCGATAATTTTAGAAGGTCAAAATAAATTAAAGGGAATTTCTAAAGGATTATTTTTTAAAATTAATTTTCTTGATACTAATCAATGGGATGGAATGAGGAAAAAAGGAAATTTTTATTTATTTATTGGCTAATGAATTAATAAAATTATTTATTTTTTAATGTACATACCTTTTAAAATTTGTCACCCACGTAGTTAAAAGAAAATCCGCTGGAAATAAAAAACAAAAAGCATAGAATATCAGCACAGAAAAAAGGACATAGAACATCATAAATCTTATTTATCGTGTGGACAGATGAATCCTTGGTCTTTCACGCCATTTGGAGAGCACCTTAACTGCCCACGCAATAAAGTCAGTATTAGCCTGACAGCAATATAAAGAATTTTATGAAGAGCCTGAATAAGTTTTAAGAACTCCTAAAGGTTTGATGAAGCAAGCCATAAAGGCTTAAGTGAAAAAACATTTGAACCTTTCTGTCAACTCAAATAAGAATTTATTCAATGTCATAGGCATATTTAGGCCCGATTTCACCAAGCTATTTAAATGAATTAAATATATTTTTTATATATTTTTTTTATTCAACTGTTTCATAAAATTAATTATGCTGGCTTCATTATCATATTTTATATATTTTTTTTAAATTCAGTAGACCAAAAGGGGTCAATGGGCGTAGCTAGAAAATTATTTCAGAGTCTTCGTTTTGTTCGAGTTCAAAATTTTGGTTAATCAAAAATTTCGTTCCCAAAACCGCGACTTAACTAAGCCAATGCAGTGCGCTCAAGTAGAACACCTCCACAAGCGATAGGAATTCAAATAAAACACCTTGTTGTCTTATCATTTTAATTACATTAAAAATCACGAAAAAGTAAATACCTCCGGAACGATTAAAAAAAAAAAAAAAAAACACTGTTGCTTCAGGTTTCCATAAGAAAGCCTTCAGAAGCTTTACCACAAAAGAAATTTCATATACCTAGATAAGGATACATCCACCTCTATATGAATTTGTTTTTGCTTTGTAAAAATTATTTTCTCTTTTGATTGAACATGTGTGCGTTCCATTCGCATTATCCTTACATGGCTGAAATTTCATCAAGAAAATATTTTCCTCGTTATGAAAAATGATTGATGTTCCTGGAGCTGCGCACTCAAGGGACAGCTTACAAGTACGTATGAGTATTAAATTTTACACGTTAGTCTATCCCATCAATTCGGTTGGGAAAACATCAGTCAAAAGGAGAGATATTTAAACGAAATCTTCGAAATTTTTGCCCCAAATTTGTGGTCGTATTAAATAGCCGAAAGGAATTGTCAGTTTCAAATTCATTTACGCATTTTTCTCAAGAAAATTTCGTGAAATCATTTGATTAGGGGTTTCTTTTATTGGTTTTATGAAAAGATATTTGCAAAAAAAAAAAACATGTCGATGAAACCGCCATAGGAATGTAACAATGGATTTTTTTTTATTACTTTCTCTTTAGCCGTCGGGGTCAGCTTTTGTCTGTTGACACGACGATATTAACAGCTAACTGCCCCTGACCGTGATGAATATAATACCTATTCATGTTTTTTTTTTTTTTTTTTGTGGTTTTAAATTTAAATATGCGTAGGTATCTTCTATACAATTTGGTTTATCTCACTTGCTTTGCCAACCCCTCGGCAATGTCAAGGGCATTATTTCCCCTCTGATGGACACAATTATGCGGAGAGATGTTCGCGTGGATCTGCGGTCGATTTTGTGGTTTTAGTTTAGATATTAATCAATACAGAACATTGAGAAGCGTTAACTTCTCCTTAAAACGTTTTTAAGCAATTATCATTAGAAATATTTCATCTTCATGGTTCGTTCGTCTGGATTAAAGGTTGCTTAAATGAACTTAACTTAACTTAACTTAACTTAACTTAACTTAACTTAACTTAACTTAACTTAACTTAACTTAACTTAACTTAACTTAACTTAAATGAACTCAACTCAACTTAACTTAACTTAAATTAATACTTAATATAATTAACTTACTTAACTTAACTTAACTTAAACTTAACTTAACATTAACTATCAACTTAATATAATAACTCAACTTAAGTTTATCTAAATTAACTTAGCTTAACTTAACTTAACTTAACTTAACTTAACTTAACTTAATAACTAATAACTTAATTGAACTCAACTTAACTAACTTAACTTACTTAATTACTTAACTCAACTTAACTTAACTAACTAAATTAACTTAATCAACTTAACTTAACTTCAACATGATTAAATTAACTTACTTAACTTAACTTAACTTAACTTAACTAATTACTTAAACTTAACTTATATCAACTTAATCAACTAATCAACTCAACTCAGCTTAACTTAACTTAGCTTGACTTAAATGATTCAAGTCAAATCAACTTAACTTAACTTGACTTAAATTAACTTAGCTTAACTTAACTTTACCCCGGGATAGGCCTGGACATTTAAAAACACAACAAGAAGAAAATTTGTTTATTGATCTATGATCAAAAATATTTACAAACAAATAATAGAGGTCCTGCCAAAAAAAGGGTGGACACTAAATTCACCCATGAATATTTTAAAAAGGACGCCTTCTATGTAAGCAGCGGAAAAAGTGCTCAATTAATCATATGACTCGAGTCATTCATCCCTTTTATTATTTTCATAGGAGTAATTTACTCAAAAGGATCTAAGCCATAACTTTTTTTTTGTCAAGTTATATTAAATCATGTTCAAAGCTTTTTTTTTTATAAATATTTGGAATTAATTTTAGTTTTTTCCCATTAAAACGAGATGTTATTAAATAATGTTCAATTAACTTTTCCTGAGAATTTAAGAATTTTTTCCCTTAAAGGGACATTGTAATTGAGAAAAAATGAGCAAAGTAAATGATTTCAAAAGAAAACAGAAACGAAAACCAATTATTTACATTATCAACGCGTGTGTGCTTCTCATTTCTTATGAATATCAAAGCTTCCAGCTATATTATCTTTAAATGAACAAATAAAAACAATCTCTCCTAAAGGTCCTTAGAAAAAATTTACGGAATGTTTTCTTTGCTTGCTATGCACACATTTTATTTTTGTTTTACATTCAATTTAATGCTTTCTGTGGTACACCACAAGGCTGTAAATGTCATTAGTGCGTCAAAACACTCGAAGGACCTCCCTCTGTCACACTGAACACAAGAGTCTATTATAAAAGGACATAAGCATTCTGCACAAACAGCAGACAACAAACCACAAATAAGCCGTGATTTAGAGGCAATAGAAAGTGAAAATCTTGTTTAAAAAAATTCATCTTTGTTATAAAAATTTTCTGCAATATCATGGTTTATTCAATTCTTCACTTCAACAGGCCAATGCGTTGTTATTGTTGTCATAATTCTTGTCCTTCCGATTGTGCACCTGTGCTTTGTACGTCTATCTTTCTCTTCTGCATTCGGAGAGGTCGATTTTTTATTCCTGACTGTAAACTGTGTCATAAATATGAGCTCTGTGTTCTTCTTTCCTCCTATTTTTCTACTGTCCAGATGAGTTATTTCGTGTTGACAATGGTATCTACGGCGTCTATTGTTCGTCCCTTCGGACGTATTTCGATGCTTGCGTGAACGTATTGTAGTTATGAGAATAAAAAAAATGAAAGAACAAAATTAAAAATTAATTTGTCAAGAGCCAACTAGCAACTAGTTGCATGTTGTGTCAGGACTGTGATCTAAATCTTTTCAGCGCTGCGTATGAGTGTTTTATTTTTCATTACGTTACGTATACGGCGGTGAGGAACGCTTTGTAATACTAAATTTGAAATTTAATTTCATGTTCCCATAGCGATGTATTTTCTATTTAAAAAAAAAAAAAAATATTGCGACTAAGTGAATTTAAGGTCGGCTTCCAGTGACTATACATAGTTGCTTGATATGCCAACTTACGATGCGACAGGCTCTGGGTTCAACTCCCAACTAGGAGTCGTATGTCGTTTCTTTCCACTTCTGTTCTTATTTGATTTTCCCCTTCTTCTTGGTATTACAACGGGACCATGTAAGGTCCAACCGTGCCACCCACAATACAAAAACAAACAAAGGGAATTTAAAGTGTCCTTCAGCAAACTCAATCAAAATGCAGCCAAATTTTTTGGTTCAAATATTCATTGTTTTTTTTTAGACGTGCGCAGTTTTTGGAAATCAAATTTTGCTAGGATGACACATGTTAGCCTACACTGTTAATTAACATTTGATGTTTTGAAGAAATTCAATGGCAAGAGATATTAAATACACCTTGAAGATAAATTTAAATTTTGAAAAGAGACGTCAAAATTTTGAAGCGATTTAAGCGATGAAAATTTTCTGCTCATTTTCTCTACTGAACTGCGTACATCTGAGGATATGACTTTAATTTGCAAAGTAAAATTTATGCGTTCCTTCTTGGCAACACGGTTATCCTTGAGTATCCATTGTTCATTATCCAAGGAAGAGCATCTTTTTAATCAAAATAATTTCAACTTTAATGAAAATTTTCCATTCTTCCTGCTTAAACGTTCCGCGTATGTATGTATGTATGTATGTATTATGCTTAGCTTTTTTCTCTCTCTATAAATCCAGTCTCCGTATTATTTGTTTTTCCTTTTCTTCGCATTCTGATTCCTGTACATTTAGTGGTGTCACATAAAAGCTATCAAGCTCAGTTTCTTTATACTGCAATATAATGGAAAGAATCACATCCCGACGACGACGACGACGTTGCTGTTTTTCTCTTTCTCCTTAGATTTTTGTTTTTTTTGCTTTTTATGCAAGCAGCAGCAAAAGTCGAATATCACTTAAGGCTATGAGAGAGCCAATGTTGGTCTTAAGCTCCCCCCAAACGTCTTCCGCCACACCGACATGAACACGATTTGTTTTGTTGGAACTTGCCTATAAAAACGTTTGTGCATTAGCTTCGGTAGGGGAATTCAAGTCTTTGTTGATGCTCCACATCAATGTCACGACAGACAAGTACCTAATTCAATTCAAGGCTGTTTATCATAATCTGCTTAGAATTTTTTTTCTTTTTTTTTTTTTTTCTTGGTGCCTGTTGCTCATCATATATTGTACATAGGTTCCTTCTATGCACGCGTATTATTCAAAATCGATATTGAACACAAAGTAAAAATATTCCTAAAATTTTTATATTTTCAAGTTGCAATTATCCGCAAAGATTTTTCTGCTGCCACAGAGGTATTACTTACTTAAGAAGACTTAGAAGTTAAGCAGGGCAATTTACAAGGATGAGAAACTTTTAAGTGAAAAAAATAAAAATAAATAAATAAATTCTTGAAAAGTTTATCCTTTAAAAGCGCAGCAAAATAATTCGTTTTCCTTTTATTATCTCTTCGTACCGGGTCAGAAAGACGACTCACCTTGAAAGTGCTTAACTAAAGTCAGAAAATAAAATGAGTCGTTGGGATTAGAGAAGGATTTTTTCATTCCGTTGTTGGAAGGTAAAATAAACGTAACAGCAAATAGTCAGGTCAAGCGTTGTGTGATTTCAAAAGTTCGCGATATGTACCTAGAACCTTTCTCTTTGGAAGGCAAATATCTTATCTAATAACACTGTGCACCATTTTAGAGGTCATGTTTTGTAAATCAAAAATTTAACGACTGTTTTTGAAAGTGTTCGGTGAGCATAACAACGCCTCATACTCAGTTTTGTCAAGTCACCTCTACTTTTTTTTTAAATAGACTTCAAAAAGTGGGGCCGAGAATTAAATTACTCACTTACTTATGGCTATATCTCGGAATCAATATTTTAATTTCTTTATCACAATTTATAGCTTCAACTCATTTTAAATAGTTTTAGTACAAACCGACCCGAAAAAACTATATCTAGTAGGTGCAAATTGCAAAAATTCCTAAAATTTGACGTGTTTTTTATCATATTTTTTTTGTATGGCCTATAGCTCCCAAGGCAATAAACATTTTATCAAAATTTTTGATGCAAATATAGAAAGATTATAACTAAACAACTTCTTCATATACACGAACTGCATCCGAGCACTACTTGATACAGTTTTACCGCTGCAAATTTGAACAATTTTTACCAAAAATCGGAAGAAAAAACGCATTAAAATATTGAACGGATTCCGAGATATAGCCATAAGAAAGTGAGTAATTTAATTCTCGGCCCCAATTTTTGAAGTCTATTTAAAAAAAAACGTAGAGGTGACTTGACAAAACTGAGTATGAGGCGTTGTTATGCTCACCGAACACTTTCAAAAACAGTCGTAAAATTTTTGTTTACAAAATCGTGTCGCACTGTGTTATATAGAAGATACACTTTATTTATCATGCGAAAATTTATGAATTCCCAAAACTAAAGTTCATTTGAGCTTATCAGACGGCGTTTTGTCCAAAAGCAATTAGCAAATTAATGGGTAGAGTTCATTAAATACTTTGAAGTGACATTTTAACGCCCTTTTAATATACATACATACATACCTTGTACCGTCAAGCGTAAATTTAGCTAATAATTTCTAATTTTTTCTGAGCCCTTTTTGAAATTAAAGTGACTGTCCTTTTATTTACGAAACTGGCATAGATTTCAGAATTTAATTTTTAACCATCGCTAAAATAGAAGCAATGTTGACAGCGTCCTTTAGGTGGTAAGCTGAGTTGCCACCTTCGCGGTAAAGCTCTGGTTTCAAATTCCAGCTGAGTAGTGTGTGGGTACACTGAGAGAACGTAACCATGATTTTTTTAAACGGGCGCATTGTTATTCATAGTCCTTTTGATTTTTGAGCAGAAAAAAAATTTCAATAAAAAAATGGTTGAGTCAACAACATTTTTGATTGATTTTAAAGGAAATATGTTTAATTACATTTCTTTAAGTTCGGTATAATTCTCATTTGGTTTATAAAATCTCTATTTTTTCCAACAAGAAAAATTGTTAAAATTAAAAATATTCCTTGTTGAAGCTATTTTGTATGTTTTTCCTTTTGATTTAATCAGTTTTCTGGTTGATTTTTTTTCTCTGTGTATGTGTGTTATGTCTTGTTCTCTTTCAGTCCTGTCATTCTATGTATCACTTTGTTCTGACCACAAGCCTATTTCCCCCACTAATTGCACACACATCGCTGTTATAAGCAAACAAACAAAACCAATATTAATGCAAAATTGCTCCACCCGCCTCAATGTTGACAGAATCTTAAAGATTTAAGCCTTCGAAGGACTTCATACTGGAGTGGAATTTCACAGGAGATAGTCTTCGCAAACAATTTTCATGCGAGCATTTAAAATAAAATCAATTCGATTGAGTCACATCCTTGTGCTCGGAACGATGTTAAATCAAAGAGTCTGTTGATTTCTACATTTCAACGTTGTCATTTAGATTGAATACAAAAGGATGGGGTGGATTGTATTCTTTCGATGTAGAATTGATTGATTGATAAGAGAAATGTCAAGCTTTGGTGAGTCGAAAAAAAAAAGAATGGAAAATATGAAAATCATTGATAACATACTGTAAAGCACAGAGCATAGAAATCATTTCCTTCTGAATAAAAAATAATTGAAAAAGAAATCGTCTTATATAAAAGAACCAATTTATTTCCTGCTAAAAAAAATATCTTTCTATCCTTTCAAAACCCGACGAGAAAATAGATAAAAACTTTTCATTGCCGCTTCTAAAAATATTTTCAAAAATTCTCACTTGAAAGTGTTCTCAGAAAATGTTCTAAATGTGATGTGGCCTGCAATGAAAAAAGGATTCTCGTTGGTGTTCAATATCTTCATTCCCCAGCCAGCACAGTGTACGGAAATAAAGGCGAATAAAAGGAAATGAAACATGAAACTCTATATCGCCACTCAGTTTTGTGTGAATCCTGAATTTTACCAAGCCCCTATTTCTATTTTATGACACACACATTTGAGAGGACCAACTTTGGCCATTCAGCCCTTCGTGTTTTCAAGCCCATTTCAGCATTTGAACGTTAAACTGTCAATCACTGTTATCCAGCCTTATAGAGTGCTCCATATAAATGACAGGTAGGTGTATGTGAAATGAAAGATTCTATTTCGAAAATGTAAAGAGAATTTTCAGGTCGTTTAAATCAACAATAAAATTTTCCATGAAGGACGAAAGTTTTCCCCAAATAATTAAAAGAAAAAAAATTATTACAATTTTTCTTTCTTTTGTGTGTTTTTATTTTTTTTATTTTTTTTTGTTGATATTTTTCAAGTCTTTTTTCAGAAAGCGAACATTGGAATTAGATTTTTTATTTAAAAAAAAAATATTTTCTTCTCCATTTTGCAGAATTTACCACCATTTTATAAAATACATGAATATTCAATGGATGTACAAAAAATCAATGTCAATGTCCTTTGCGAATTGTGGGCAATTTTGTTGCTGCCATCACAGCGAGCGCTTTAACTTTCATCGTAATCATCATTTCCGTTGAAATACGATCGTCCTTGTCGATTATCAATTAGCATACAACCTTACAAAGTACAAAGTACAAAAAAAAAAAATAATAAAAAAATACAAAATAAAATAAAAAAGGATAGGCAATATGTCGACAACAAGCATTGACTACGATTATTTAATGAAATTTCTTGCGCTCGGTGATTCTGGCGTTGGCAAGACGAGCTTCCTGTATCAATACACAGATGGGCAATTCCACTCGCAATTTATATCGACCGTGGGAATTGATTTCCGGGAAAAACGTTTGGTAAGTGAAGACAATACGGTAAGTCCAAATTATATTTTAACGACATCGAAGGGCAAAATGGGATTTTTTGTTGCGGTAGAAATATTTGAAAGCGCAAAAAAAAATTTGAAAATTTTTTTCATTTTATAGAAAGGACGAGAGATTGGTCAGAAGATGACATGAAAATTTTATTATTTTCATTGTCGCGCAGGGCCTTGTATGGGGGTGATTTTGGGGGTTTAATCGCCATACGAAATGCACAAAAAACTACAAGGAATCAACAGCAAATAGTCATGATTAGAGCTGTCAAAAATATGCATTTATAGATTTAAAGCATACTTTATGGAGTAAAAATTTTGTTCAACTCGCATAAAGTTAAGATTCAAATAGATTTTTAACTTCAATAGGAATTTTTATGAAGGTAGAAAAGCCGTTTGAAGTTCAACTTCACTAGACTTATTCGCAAAATGTTGGTAAGAAAAGTTTTCCCCCCATAAAGTATGCTTTAAATTTATAAATGCATGTTTTTGACAGCTCTAGTCATGATTATGCCTCGGAATTTGAATATGTAAATAAATGAAAAAAAAATTCAAAAAAATATTTTAAAAAAAATTTTCAAAAAAATTCCAAAAAAAATCTAAAAAATTCAAAAAATTTGAAAATATTCAAAAAATAATCAAAAAAATTCAAACATAAATGCAAAAAATTCAAAATATTCAAAAAATGCACAGTCAAAAATTCCAAATTAGTTCTATTTAGTATGCTTATTAAAATGTTGAATTGTCAAATTAACAAAAAAGCCTACTTCAGTGAAGGAAATATTCAAAAAACACAGTTAAATGCAAAAAAATTCAAAATATTCAAAATCTGAGCTCTAGTCATGATCATAGCTCGGATTT
This sequence comes from Chlorops oryzae, assembly GCA_020466095.1. Classification (NCBI taxonomy): domain Eukaryota; kingdom Metazoa; phylum Arthropoda; class Insecta; order Diptera; family Chloropidae; genus Chlorops; species Chlorops oryzae. The sequence continues at coordinate 5,331,245 of CM035808.1, read as the reverse complement.
TGTTGACTTTTCTAAATTTAAAGCATACTTTAAGGAGCAATAATTTTGTTCAACTCACAAAAAGTTAAGATTCAAATCGATTTTTAATTTCAATATTATTTTTTTTGAAGTTAGCAAAGCGATTTGAAGTTCAACTTCGCTAAACTTATTCGGAAAATTGTTGGTAAGAAAAATTTTTGACCCCTAAAGTATGCTATAAATTTATAAAATTCAAAAAAATCCGAGCCCTGGTCATGATATACTTTTAGTATTGAAAAGTTTGTCCCAAAATAAGTTCTTCTAATCAAAACCACTCAAAACCCCTCCAAAAAATGTTTTTCCACGACGCCTCTGTAGACGAATCAATGCCAAAAAAACAAAAAATTAATTTGAGGACACACGAGCTTAAAAATCCTCACAAGCTTTGACAAATTGCTTTTGAATCTTCCTCCCTCTGGGAACGTTTGATAAAATCATCAGAGACACTTTTCCAATGAAATTGGTTGTTTTTCTTTTTGCCTAGTTCTCTCTTTCGCCATCTTCACGATGGTTACATGAGTTAGCAACAAGTATCTGCAGGATGTATTAACATACGGAAACGTTTTTTTTTTTTTTGTTAAAGTGTCCCTTAGACGAGAGATGGTTGCGTGATGAAAACTTACATCATCATCAGCTGAAATTTTTTCCTCTCACTAGCGTTCATACTTTTTAAATATTCTCTGGGAATTTTTTCCGTGTGGATTTCAAAAGAATTCTTCTATTTTAAGCACATCGGGATGGGAGTACAAAAGAAGCGATTTTTTTTTACTAAAGGCAACCAAATTCGTTCTTTGATTCACGCTTAAAATGCTTCCTTTTTAATTTGGAGAAAAATTTGTGGGGGAAAATTTCCGGAGAATGTGAATAGAATTTGGAATACGGCTGTTAAATTCATGGTCGTCGCCTTAAATTTTTAGTTCGTGAATTTTTCGCAGATGCTGTCACGACTCGCACATGTTAATGTCCTCGGCTCTTCCCTAGACCATGACCACTTTTTCTTCTTGCGTGTTTAACTATCCCGGTCTATCCCGTCGCTGTTTCGGACGCCCCCATTTTCTGCAACCTTGAATTTCCAGTGCGTAGCCTTTCTTTGCCAAAGTCTCCTCTCCTAGACCATGACCACTGAAATCCGTTTTTACCGATCATGATAAATAGTTCAGTTAAATTCGATTATAACGATACCGCTTATAAGGATTATCGGCTATAGCGGTGAACATTTCTTCTCAATTTCTGTTACCGGATATAGCGATTATCGATTATAAGGATGGATTTTTGCTGGTCCCTTCGACATCATTTTTTACCATTCATTTAAAGATTTGTAAGTTATTTAAGAATTCATATTAAAAAAATGACGTTTTAAGAACACAAAAAAGCCTTAAAAATTTGAAGATAGCTCAGACCATATTTGAGAAATATGAGTTTCAAAAAATCAATGGTATTTAAAAATTTAATACGCGAATAATTTATAACTCTAATGTGATGGGTTTTTTTTTTAAATTTTTCAATTATTTACGAAGCTTAAATCTATAGAAAATGCTATAAAAACCCCTTGGATTTTTGTACTGCTGTCTTTTTATAATATATTTTATAAAACTAACAAGTTTTTTTGTTAAGTTTATTAGGAAAATTTTACCCCTAAATATCATTTAAAAAATTTCAAAAAAATACAAAAATATTTTCTCGTGGTATACAATAAAATTACGGGGTGTCGCGCGAAAAAATAAAATTTTTTTAAAATAAGGACCACTCTAAAACATATACACCGAGAGAAATAACAACAGTTAAATCAACTACTTAGAACAGTTAAAGTAAGAGTGGTCAAATAAACTGTATTCCGCGTTAAATGCACTGAAAAAGGCAGTCAAATGAACAGTTGAAAAACAGTTTCTTTTTATGTTCAAATTCGCTTTCGTTCACTTAGACGTATAAGTTCGCATTCTGATCAACCGTCTCCGGAGGTTTCGATAGCTCAGTTGTTTAAACTGTGACTCGACAGTCGTAAGCTTCGGGGTTCTATCCCTGCTGGCGGCGGGAATTTTTCTGAATTTTTTTTTTAATTACAGTTTTTTTTTTCAGAGTGTAGTTGTTTTGGAAGACAAAAATTTTCTCCTAAATTTTTAAGGTTTTAATTTATTTAATTTTTTTTTTCATGGTTCAATTTCAAGCAAAAAATTTTGGAAGTGAAACAATTCCTTAAGCACGTTCCCCAAAACTTGAGCAACCATAAACTCAAGTGAGCATTTTGACCAATAAATTAAATTCGTTCGTTTAGCGTAATGGTTAAGACGTTCGCCCAGCGAAGTTGGAGGTCAGCGGTTCAAGGCTCGGCCGAGGCGAGAAAATTTAAAGAGATGAAAGAGAAAAAGATTTAAATAGAAACAAAAAAATAAAGAAAAAATATAATAATTTAATAAAAAAAAAAAATATTAATAAAGAAGATAAAAAAAAGTCAAAGCAAAAAATAAATTTTTTTTCCCAGTCGCTGGTGACAGTTGATTTAACCGCGAGACAGTTATATCAACCATCAGGTAGTTATATCCTTATTGACTGTGTTTGTACTGTTGAATTGACCGCTACTACACATAAGCTAACAATTAACGGTGAACTCGGTTATTTTAACCTGCTTTTTCAGTTAATATAACTACCATTTTCTCTCGGTGTATGCATACAGGTAAATCTCTCTCGACCTCAAGAACTTTCTATAGCACGGATCTAGTTCCACATGACTGACTTTTTTTTTCCTTAACTCCTTTTCACATAAAAAGATACCCTGAAACGGGCTGACTGGGGATCAAAGGGACCACCGGGCGTTTGAAAAATGGGGCCCCGTTACCTAAGAAAGAAATAAAAAGCTAATAGCTAAAAAGCACAGCGCCGGTGGCCCAGTCCGCCGCCCCTGGACCCTGATAAGTAATTGTCTTCCTTGTATCGTTTAGTACAATATGTTATAGGAATAAGGATAATAGATTATCATTCTTGATAGGAACGTAACATGTGCAATTTCTTGTATTGTACGTATGTACACTTAGTCCTTTTTATCCTTTGATGGGTTGTGACATTATCCCTTTATACTAAGGTAAATCCTTTTTTTTCTCCTACAGATCTATACATTTCGTCGCCGCAATCATCGTATACATTTGCAATTGTGGGACACAGCCGGGCAGGAACGCTTCCGTTCGCTCACGACCGCATTCTATCGCGACGCCATGGGATTTCTTCTCATATTCGATGTGACAAATGAAAAGTCTTTCTTGGAAATATCAAATTGGCTCGAACAGCTCCGCATTCACGCCAACTCCGAAGATCCCGATGTAATACTCTGCGGCAATAAGTGCGATTTGGAGAGCTTACGCGTTGTCAGCCATCAGCAGGTGAAGACATTAGTCGACCGCTATAATATTCCGTATATCGAGACAAGCGCGTGCACGGGCTACAATGTTAGGCAGGCCGTTGAGCTTCTGCTCGGCCGTGTTATGGAACGCATGGAGAATTCAATTCAAAATGCTGAACTCTCACGTCTCATGACCCAATCACGTTTTATGCCCAATTTCAACGGTGATATTATTCGTCTGGGCTTGGATAAATCGAAAATGCTCAACGCCGATGACGAACAATCGAAACGAAATTGCAATTGCTAATTGCGATAAATGTGGGAATTCGGAATTTCTATGGAGACGGACTAATTGCTGTTGGGTACAATAATTTTTGCTCGAATGTTACAAAAAAAAAAAAAAAAAAAAAAAAAAACAAAGAGACTTCCAAAGTGTCAATGCTCAAGTGTTTCAAATAGATGTTTTATGTATTTATGTATTTACCTATTTATAAATGAGAAAATTAAATTTTAAAATTAAATTATTAAAACAAAAAAATATCGATAAAGACAAAAACTGAATGTAATTATAATACTGAGAAGATGAAATTTTAGTGTGGAACTACCACTTCGTGTCATTATCCAATCATAGTAATAATTCACATCTGCATAGACTCCCGGAAAACCGAGCTCTGCACAGCCGTTGCCCCAGGAAACAACACCCACAAGCGTGTCATTATACACAAGAGGTCCGCCTGAGTCGCCCTGACAAGAATCGGTTGTCCCCAATAGGCTACCAGCGCAAATCATTCCATCCTTTAGGTTATTTCCATAAATACCCGAACAGATTGAACGCTGTATTATCGTCACGTTAGCGCTGAGCAGGACACTAGACAATGAACCCTGCGTAATTAAATAGAGTCGCCATTCAATATTCATTATTATTATTATTATTATTATTATTATATTAATTATTATATTATTATTATTTATTATTAATTATTATTTATATATTATTATTATTATTATTATTATTATTATTATTATTATTATTATTATTATTATTATTATTATTATTATTATTATTATTATTATTATTATTATTATTATTATTATTATTATTATTAATTATTATTATTATTTTATTATTAATATTATTATTATTATTATTATTATTATTATTATTATTGTTCAACTCATGAATTTCTTTTCGTACGAACCTTCTCCGTTTTACCCCAACCGGCGATCTGGCAAATCGAACCAGCTGGTGTTGAAACATTTCGTAGCCTAATCGGTTCGACAGTCAGATGTGTCTTGTTAACCGGTAGGCCAGTTTTCAGGAACATTACACCAACGTCGTCGCGCATATTACCTACATTGAACGTGTTCATGTAGGAAATGGACGAGACATCGGAAACAATTGTTCCATTGACACGTTGAAAACGGTTCATGGTACCCATTACGACGATAAATTCGTTTGCCTTTCGAAAACGTTTCGACTCGAGACTGAGAAAGAAAATATGGACGCACACATGTAGATGTGTCAAATTTATAGCCATGAAAAATTGTTATGAAATAATGGCTCACTTGAAAAAACAATGCGCCGCCGTTAGGACTTTATTACGGCCAATCAGAGATCCTCCACAGATGTGTCCGTTGCCAAATCTTGACTCATAACGTTTCACTCTAATCGAGACGATGTGTTTGGTGTTGCCATTATTTGCAGGTGATCCATTTATAATACGCAATTCTGGTCCTGACGATGCTTGCTGTGTGAGGCCTGCTTTATTTAATTAAATTTCCAATTTATTGATAACCGAGAGGAAATATTTTTGGGTATAAAGTTTAAGCGACTTGGGGCTTTCTTAGTCCTTAGTATCTATTTTTTTTTTTTTTTTTTGTTTAAGGATGAAAAAATGATATGTGAAGTCTGATCATCTTTATTGCCTCACTTAAATGCCGAGCCCCAAAAGAATACCGCCCTTGAACGGATACCATGCTAGGAGTCTGTTTAAAAAATCTGTATGGCCGTCTATCAGCATGCATATTACGAGAATACCTCACAAAAAAAAAATACCTAAAAACCGGCTGATATTAAATACTCCTAGAACATAAATGGACTTTATGATAATAGTTTGAGCATAATTTCCCAAATTGAGTTCAAACAAATCGCGAGTTATCCATGAAATGCTCAAGATAACGCAGAACGTGACAATAAATCAAACCTTCTCCTTGAGATAGAATTTAAGATTTGATTTAATCGTTCAATTTGCACTCAGGAAAATATCTTATCGTTGATTTTTATCGTCTCTTGATGTCCAGTATGTCAACGGGTCCGTTCGAAAGTTGGCGTCCTTAGTTGAAGATATGAGTATCAATGAAAGTGATAAGCCCAAGTTTTTGTATTCTCGCTTTTCTATGCACTTATTTAGATACTAGTGGTATTCAAGCAGCTGTGGATATTGAAGTGTGCAAATTTTCCCCATTTGTATCAACCCTGACCCTGCGAAGAACGAGCGCAAAGCTTGTTCGATAACATGGCTCAAATTTTCCCCATCAAATGTCGATGCGAAATTTTTGCCCGGCCGCGGAATTTTTTATTCCATAAAAACAAATTTGGACAAACGCAAAATTTGCGAGGGTGCAAAAATTGCACACCTGCTTGAATCCCACTACTGAGTACCTTCGTTGGAAATCAATTAAAAAATAACATTTCACCGTGTCATTCATATGTAGCAGTGATTTACTGGCTCTTTACTATTACGATATTTTCTATACCCCTGTCCATATAAAATACTGTAGAAAATCCGCATAAAATATGTACATATGTATAGAAAAGCACACGTGCAGTTTGCACCAATATAGTCCTAGATTTTTCGACGACAATTGGATACATTTGCACTAGTTGAGTACTAGTGATTTTATAGATTAAAAGTTAGATTAAAAAATTACTACTTATTGGGGGTTTTTTATCTATCTATTATCGGAAATTTTTACCATTTCATTTTTTCAAAAAACTGATTACAACTAGTCAAGTTTGGGACTAGTTACATACTGGTGCAAAAGGGACTAGTTATAAACTGGTCCAAAAGGGACTAGTTGCGATTAGTTCCCATTTCTATGTTTTCAGATATAAATTGCAAAAAAAAGCAAAAAAAGAAAATTGGTTCAATCAATTGAGTTCTTTTTTATCGTTGAATCTTTTTTGATTTCTGTTAGAATAAAAGTTCCCCGATCAATGTTGCTCTCACAAAAAAGGAAAATGAAAATAAAATCCTACAGAATTTTTAAGGATTTTTAATGTCTAAATGAAATTAAAAAAAAAAAAACATTCGTTTAAGCAAAAACCATTAAAATATGGTATAAAAATGATGGAAGTTTCACCAAAAGTTACACTACTTCTGGTAGTTCTAGTAAACTACCAGTTCTTTTAAGATAATTTAACTACTTCTTGCTACCGGGTTATTAGACCCTTCAATTATTGTGTGTTTCTGTCTGTGTTTTAGTTTAAATAAATATTATAATTACATTTAATTTGAAAAGGCTCTACGGACTGAAAAGCTTCGAAGCCTCTGATATACATATGGGAAAATCCAGCAGAAAGGAAACTAATCGCTAAAAAAAATAAAATTGATTTTTTTCTAAATTAATAAAATTTTCTATTTAAGCTATACGAGCCATGGTCGGCCTCTTTTTTTGTACGAGGGCAGTTAGAAAAGATATGAGATTTTAGATTGAGATTAGAAAAGCCGCGGTGGGCTATTTTGTCTATTAGAATTTCATTTCGAGTAAGCCCCTAACTAGTCGGCCTTTGTGCCGTAGTTGGCTGAGATGCCAACTAACGAACCGAGGGGCTCTGTGTTCGACTCCCAGCTGGAGATTTGGATGTTTGGCTCGTTTTTTTATGGAACTTTCATGTTGATCTAAAAAGGACTTCCACTTACTGCAACGTCCGCAAAGCCAACTCTTTCAATTGGATTCTTCCAATGAATTAAAGTTATAATTTCTATTCCTATATTTTCGATAAATCGGCCGCTTACCCAACTTTTAATTGAAGTAAATATACACCTAAGCTTCTTATCACATTCCTTCCATATTGGAAAACTTATTAACTGGAGAGCAGCGTCCCTAACGTCTGGAGTTGCTTCACATGCCACTTTCTATCCACCTGTTATATGCGTCACAATAATGGATACAGACTGGGTTATGTCCTTTAATCAGTTACAGAATGATGAATGCGATGGGAATGCATTTATTCCTTATAACTTCTCTTGAGGTGATGCTGAGAGTGTCAAATACACGGTCACACCAGCAGATATGATACATCGTTTTAGAATTTGAAGCCTATTGGCAGCAAAAACCGAAATCCGAACTTAATTGCTCAGTAGTATTTTATTTTCATGGCTCTTCAAAACAGAATCAATCTAACGACACTTTTTATTCTTAGAGATTTTCTGTAACACTGAAAATCGCTTCGAACAATATCGAGCAACTCCAAAGATAACGTTCAAAATGTGTGAATCAAAAAAAAATTGTATTGTCAAGGTCAATGTTGCGTTACGTTTACCTACTTTACTTTCAATACGTACATATATTGTAAATTATGATAAATTTTCAAAGGTGAATCACTTCCCATCAGGGGCGTAGCGAGAGAAAGAGTGCTTTGGTAGTGCTTATATTGGCCACAGTGGTATATTGAACAATTATAAGACATTAACCAAAAAAATTTAGGGTGGGGGCGAGAGGAAGTTTACTGAGTTTTGGACCAAAAACCCAAAAAATCCGAAAAATTCATGACGTCCGATTTCGATGAAAATTTTTGAAAAATTGTAAGAATTTACCACTAAAATTTTTTCAAAAAACTGATTACAACTAGTCAAGTTTGGGACTAGTTACAAACTGACCCAAAAGGGACTAGTTACAAACTGGTCCAAAAGGGACTAGTTGTAATCAGTTCCCATTTCTATGTTTTTAGATAAAATAAATTGCAAAAAAAGCAAAAAAGAAAATTGGTTCAATCAATTGAGTTCTTTTTTATCGTTGAATCTGTTTTGATTTCTGTTAGATTAAAAGTTCCCCGATCAATGTTGCTCTCACAGAAAAGAAAAAAAAAGCAAAAACTTAAATTAACATCGTGTAATTAAAAATGTCTCCGGTATCTCGAACAAGCGGATATTGTTTTTGCTCTTCAACTTCTGTCTGTATGGAAGAAACTGAATTTTATAATTAAAAATTCAATTTCAAATGGTTTTAACCCTTCACACTTTCCAACTATTAGGCTCAAATGCACTGCACACTACACAACAAAAATCGGCCATTTGACCACAATGATTTCTTCAGCTTTTAAGCTTGAAAAACGAATTTTCTGATATCGAAAATGTTGCATTAAAACGAAGTTCTCAATTCGGGCTTACATATTTGTAAAATTACAATGACTAGAAATCCCAGTTTATTCATATCAATAATTTGCACACTTTCGCGACAAGAAAAATAATAAATCTCTCTAAGCCCGGTTTTCGATCAATCAATTTCAACTGTATTATTGCCACTAAATGATATTTTGATTTGAGTTATTGACTGTTTGCACTCCAATTTCTTATTTTGTTATCAGTGGCAAAATGTAAAAGTTGTTGATTAGATACGATTGGCCAAAAGGCGTGTATTGTGATATGGTACAACATAGGGGAAGGGGGGCCTTTTTTTTGCCTATACCATCGCTCAAGAATTAATGCAAGTGGGTATATTAAATTTTTCAGAAATTAGGAATCTAAAACACGCCATCAAACTCTATATATTTGCTACTGTTCCGCTTAAAGTTTGTCGTCACGATATCCTCTCAAAATGTCAACATTTTCATACAAATTTTTTGGCTTTTCGGAACGAAATCTTTTATCAGAACGGTAGAAACTTTTCTGTTTTAGACAAAATTCAGTACGATTATCCTGATCAGAATTTAACTCATAATAGATCTGTTCCCGTACTGCACGAAACTGATCAAAACTGCCCAATTTTTTGAAAACTGTATGAAAATTGGGCAGTTTTAGGCAGTACGGGAACATACCTAATATGTAAGGTGTACGATAAAAGTGTTCAGGGGCTTGAATAGCAAAATAAAAACTTGAAAAAAAAGGTTTCATTAGAAAATCGATTTTTTATAGAAAGCCAACCGTGTGGAAAAATTTGACCTCCCCGGTTTTCATCCTGATTCCAAAAACCGCTAATTTTCCAAAAACCAATTCCTCAGCGTTATTAACCAATTTTGTTTGCAATAATACACTTTCGAAATTACTGAATACAATAGGGTATGGTTTGGGCACAGTACCTAAGTGTCTGGGGGTCATATTTAGCCAATTTCCGAACCATCGAAAATTAACATATTGAATTTTGCTAAGAAAAAAATCTATATTTAGTAAACTCTTGATGAAAACTTTATACGGCGAAAATAAAGTAAACACCCTGCAGGAAATGTCAATAGTGAATCTATACTCTTTCTCTACTGACTGCGTCAACAGTACTACTGACCAGTTAAACCCGTCGCAATGCTTTGCGTTATTGACATTTAACATTGAGTTGTCATTGAATGTCAACAGTAGACCGAAAAACTATTGACGTCGGTACTATTATGTAGACAAAAGGAGTACTGTTTCGCTTTATAAGAAAACATGTTGTTGACATGGTCAATAAAGATGAACTATACCTCTTGACAGTACAGTTTCTATAATGACACCGCCCGTAAATACTGTTGACGTTGGAACTAGTTCTCTTGTCTATATTGACGTCAATAAAGACACGGGGCCATATGACGACAGGCTTCCTGCAGGGGCAATATTCCACTGCTAATGTGTTAATGTTAAGTTTTTATCTTGAATTTCAGCGTATTGAATTTTGTAGCAAAATTTCTTAAGGGGTCAGAATTCGACCACTTTTCCCTACTTTGAATAACCAAAATTCCTGAACTATTGCGTCAATAAGGACTAAAGCACTAAGCTATTTATATTTATTTAATTTTTTAATATTTAACAGAATTTTGCAGCTTAAAAGCTTTTATGAAAAGTAATTGGTTAGCATACGAGCCCAAGAGCATTTGATATTTTACCAAAATCGAAAATAATCGCAGCCCTTTTTTTATTAATTTCAATAAACTTTTATAATAAACTTTACTAAATATTTCACGGAAATCACGTCAACTGATAAGCATGGAATCATCCAACAACAGGGGCTCTCTCCACCTCTGTCAGAAATGAAAAACTTCATCAAAAAAAAAAAAAAACGCTTCAGAAATGAATCAGAAATTTTCTCAAGTGTTTTTTATATCAAGTTTTTCATTTCTGACAGAACTGGAGAGATCCCCTAACTATGATGAAAATTATATAGGTATTAGTGTTGCAACGAATGTCAATTTTTTGATTTTATAGCGGAACTTAGCCACTGATTCTGAATGGCACTCAGTTCTGACTCAGAACTTCTGAGAGCCTATACTGAGTTATGCCGTATGTAAGTGCCTATAATGCTCATGTAAAAAATCAAATCACTAGCGAGAATAATATCGGACATAACCAGGGTTTAGAATAAGTCAAAAAATGGACTGTACTATTAAAATTTAATAAAAAAATCATCTAACCGTTAAAAAGACCTGGGTTAACATTAACTTGATTATGAGATTGCATTTGAATTTATCAGTTACTTTTGCTTATACGAGTACAAAATACGTGTTATTAATGAATTTATTTTGTACGACACTGATAATCAATGATTCCGTCATGACAAATAATATGAAAAGATGCAGATTATTTGGATAATGAAATATAAAAAATATCACAAAGTTGGAATCGTTTATTGTAGATTCAGCTTTGAATATTGTCCATTGATTTTTTTGTTCTGATATTTGCAATGTTTCTGATTATTTTTGGGTTCCATTGATATTCTTTGGATTTTTCAGTCTTCTTTACTATTTTGTAATTTTATAAATTAATTATTTCAATTTTTAATTTGCAATATTCTCGCAATGAAATGCTTCAGAAATACTTGTCGCGTTTTTATATTTCAAACTCCACAGGCCGGTGATCACTTATCGCATCCCCGACTATAGTGAAACTTGAAAAACGAGTTCATCTCAATTACAAATTAAACATAAGTTAAAATAATAAAAATCAGAACAGATAAAATAATTCAACATATCAAAATCAAAATAATCAGGGGAAATCAAATAACAATTTGTAAACTAAAACTATTCTAAACCTAATGAATCTGAAAATTAATCGGGTTAATTTTTTGTATTATTGATTATTTTCATTAATCGAACATAGTCATGATTATTCACGATTAATAGGTAAATCGCAATCACTTTATAATAATTTCAAGAAGTTAAATTAATAAGAAATAATGGATAAAAAAATGAACATTAACTCATGAATTAATTAAAAATTTTAATTGCGGATTTAACGTCTGTTTCAAACAATGAAAATATATTTCATCCTGCTATAACAGTTAGTGAAGAAAAAATTTTTTTTCCGTTGCTCAGAATTTTTATTTTCCAATAAAATATTTTTTACGTTGCCTAATAACAATTATGAATAAGAAAAAAATTTTTTCCGTTGCTCAAAATTTTTATCTTTCAATAAAATTTAATAATAATTTCGGATCTCTGAAATAATTACTTTACGGATCGCTATACTGAGATGTCATGTAGGCCATTGTTTATATTTTTTGAATATATAATCGGATTTTGGTTTCAAAGAACCCGCGGTTCAAAAATTCTCGAGAATTTCTGTTTACTTTTCTATAATATCATTGTTTAAAAAAATGCCTTTCAGTTCATTTTTCTGCTGATTACATTCGCAAAAAATTCGACATTTTTCACGAACGCGAATGTCGAATGTCAAAAAATATGCGAATATTCGCGAATGCGAGTATTCGTTGCAACACTAATAGGTATATAATATATAAGGTAGTTGACTTCTCTCGACATATCAAGTGTTCGCTCACATTTTAGGTAAATATTTTTCGAATTAATTTGTCTTTATTGATTGTTTATAGTGTAGTTTGATCTATAAAAAAAAAAAAAAATTGTACAATGTCGTTTGTAAATAGAGGACGGAATATATAATTGAAATATTCGATTTGACAATATAAACAATAAAATCCATTCGATATATATATATATATAAATATGTGTAAATACATTGTCTAAGGCACATTAATTTGTGTGTGGACGACATTTATACGCCATAAAGTTAACGTAAAAATGCATTCGAGTTTTGAATCTTAATTGTAAAACACTAAAAAAAAATTTAAAAAAAATAATGTGCAATAAGCTTAAAAATATAGAAAAATTGTTAGTTTTTTTTTTTTTTTAATTCTAAATCGTGTGATACTATTTAAAAAAAATTTTTTATTTTTTATTTTTCAAATGTATCCTTGTAGACTGCGAGATTGCGAATGGTGATGTCTGGGCGGTTGATAGCCCGGCTCTTGCATTTCCATTTGCATGACAAGGTTTTTCTGTTCACCACGTAATTCATAGGCACGCTTCGATTCACGATGAAGTATTAAGGTGGCAAAGGCAAAAAATATCATTGCGACAACAGCTAAAGCATAAGACCAACTTAAAACATTAAATTTCGGATACATAAGCCAATCCCGGCGATAGGCGCAGCCGCCAAAGATAGCAACAGCTAATAAAAGGGATAATACTGAAAACAGAAATATCAATTGATGTATTATTATTTGTGTTTCTTTGTTTCATAAAATTGCAATAAGCGTAAATCGAAAATAAAACTTTACCCGAAACGGCTGTATAAATTGTAGAGATGCGTATCAAAATCCATTCGTATTGGAGTACACCTTTGAGCGGAAGACGTATAACCACCAGTGCCAGTATGGTCAATGCTATCATAATCAATATGAATGGTATTGTAACAAAGGCTTGTACGGCCATCAACCAGCCCGGAAGTAGATATTCACGTATAACGTAGAACTCCTAAAAAGAGAGAGATAATTATTTAAGGACATTCCAATATATGTATGTACCATAAAATCCAAGTGACGCTTACGTGACTGAAGATATTGTGACATCCAGTGAATTGCCTGGGAAACTGATAATACGGATAGACGAAATTTTTAAAACAATATTGCCATAAGCCCATATTTCTGAAACTGGAGCGAGATTCTTCATACGACTCGATCCAATAAGGCGAACAGAAGGACATCATCAGAAAGAAGAAGCCAATGAAGGTTATAATCGAGCCATAGATTACGCCGTCTATGAGAAGTTAAGTAAAAAAAAAAAAAAAAAACAAACAAAAAAAAAAAAAAAAAATTCAAGATAGGATGAATTTCACATAGCGCTCGATACTTTTATCCAACCACATACAAAAATATTAGCCTAAAAACTGATGTACTCTCTTTTAAAAACACTTTTCGCATAAGTATGAAGATTATGAATTTTTGGTGGGACTGAGTAGTCATCGAATCTTGCAGTAGTACTGTTAATGTCAATTTGGAGTTGACTTCATTAAAAACAATTTTTTTTTTGTTGATATTTTTTAAGTTTTTTAATTCGATTTTTTTAAATACGATTTACACTGCAAAAAATTTATGTAAGTTTAAGCAACGATTTTGAAACAAAGTTTTTTTCTGGGAATCCCCTCGAAAATCTCTTCTATGGTTTATATCGCGGCAAAAAGAAGAAAAGAAGCATAAGGATGTGGCTTGAACTGAGTCTTCTTGAAATCCTTTTTCTTATTACTTTCCCAAATGCAAGTAAGTGGAACCATTCTCAACCTGTTTTCAATGTATCTACTCACGAATATCCCGATTCAATGTGATCGGAAAAGGTTGCAACAGAATCATAAACGGGACGGTAGCATCATTGGAAGAACTCAGCTATACAATATCATTGAGATATCGCAATAAGGATTATAGTAACTTTGGCGCAGGACACGATTGTGGTGGGACATTGATAAGGTGGAATGTTGTACTCTCTGCGGCACATTGCGTTGTTGAGTAAGATTTTCAAAATTTTAAAAAGTAAAATAAAAAAATCCTGAAACATTAGTGGGAGAAATAAAGTCAGACGTCCATATGTGTATTATGTGGTCATAGGTCAGTTGAATCGCTTTACTATAGATGACTATACCATTATCATTGACGTTAAAAGAATTGAGGCCCATTCGGAATACAATCCTAAATTTGTGATAAACGATATATCGTTATTGTTTCTAAGGCAACCAGTACCAATCGGTCATCCAATTGTTCGACCGATTGCGATAAATCGAGTTCCAGTGCCAACGGATACAATGTGCGTTGCTAGTGGATGGGGTAGGACTGAGAAAGTAAGTCATTCGACATTTTTTTCGATATTCCGGCAATGAAAGCTAACAAATCCAATGATATAAAGGGCACAGACGCACATGATTTGATGAGAGTGGATGTGCCTATAGTTGATTTTAATAAATGCAACAAGTCATATAGAGGTGATATTTTCCACGGAATGATATGCGCTGGGTATTTAGGAAAAGGAGAGCGTGATAGCTGCCAAGGGTGAGCATTATACATTTTTGGCTTAAGTTTACTTTACGGGCGTTTCTGGGATTTTGCCCATATTTGGTACATAGACGAAGAATGATCTCCTGATTTCAAATCTGCAATCAGAATTCGGGGGTCGCATGGAAGTAGTTTAGAAGTTATGACCATTTGAAGTTTGTATGAGGAATGTGTACAAACTCACGTACAGCTATTACGTAGCGCTGCCAGACTTAATATTTTTAATCTAACTAGCAATTAGTAGATTTTTTAGCTGTTTGTATATCAGATAAGGATAACCAGAGAAAATGTCGCGTCCGTAACCATTATGTCGCGTCCGTAACCATAATATACAGAAAAATTGTCGCGTCAGCAGCCATTATTTCGCAATTTCTACATAGTCTGGCAGCGCAAACAATGTTGAAAATTGGGGGAAATTTAGGGGATTTTCGGCAATTTTTAAATCGCGATTTCTCCTAAACTAGTTCCGACCCCTAAAAACTGATTGCGGATTTGGTATTTATGCATTTTTTTTGCACATTTGCAAAAAAAAAAAAAAGAATTAAACAAGTAAGGGTGTTATAGTCGGGCGAGCCTGACAATAAATTACCCGACACAGACACACGTGTTCAAATAATTTTTAATATCAAGAGGTGTGTAAGGCCATTAGGGGCCCCATATACCGACTTTTGTTGAATTTCTTTATGAAAACCACCCTTTTGCCACGCCCACTTTTCCAATTTTTTGAAATTGAATAACTTGACTTCAAATATGTTCAACTATCAAATTTCATCAAAATATCTTGAAAAACTTCGATTTTGGAGCAGTTTTTGTGATTTTCGTAACAGACCCTAGTACTGGAGGTACCCCTAAAAATGGTCCGATCGGGTCCATTCTCGAACTTGTTCTTACTCATGTCGCCACGAGCACGCATACCAAATTTTGTCAAGTTAGCTCAACTCCTTCGATAAGAAAACTGTATACAAACAGACAGACAGACGGACGGACATGTCTAAATTGAATCTCCTGGTGACGCTGATCATTTCTATATATATTTTGATTGGTCTATCTCGACTGGTTCTGGGTGTTACACAGGCTCGCCTGACTATAACACCATTACTTGTTTTCTCTTAAATCGCCTTGGACTGTAACCAACTTTTTGTCATACAGAGACTCTGGAGGACCATTTGTTTGTAACAACGTAGTTGGCTGGAGTTGTTTCATGGGGTACTGGCTGTGCTTTACCCTTTTATCCTGGAGTTTACGCAGATGTTGCTTATTATTCATCATGGATTGATGAACACTTACCGAGTGAAGTGAGTGCAAGAGGAGAGATTGATAAAGAAATAAATAAAACATCGCGTTTGGAAGAAAACTTCGGCATGATGGTTTTAACGGTTGCGATTTTATTTCGATTGCATTTGCAATACTGTTGAAATGTCTAAGATGGTGTAAATCTAGTTTTTGAAATAAATTTTTTTCAGTGTATATCTGCCGTTTTAAAATAACCTTTAGAATGCCTCGTTATTTCATTTGAAATAAGGTTCTTCAATATTGGACCTCAGTCTCGTTAGATATGCAGAAAAATGTAGATGCACTTAGATTCTTAGAGTACTGATATGTTTCAATACGCAGGCGTATGGATCAGTTACCAAGCGGACTTCTTATTTATTAGTATTTTTAAGGTTTCAGCTTTGGTATTCTTGCTGAATTGTGTTTTTTATTACACTAGTTTACAGCTTCCATTAACATTTCTTTCAATAATTTTTTCGTGTTTAGAAGGCCAAAGTCTATGGGAAAAGTGTATTGAGATCTCCTGAATACGCCAAAAATTATTATTTGTAAACTAGTGTTATCCATTGATTAGCTTGATTCATCCTTTATATTTGAATCTGTCTTAAAAATGAATTTTTTTCACCTTCTCCATTTTTATACTTTTTCCGAAGGAAAGGGTATATTAAGTTTGGCACGGAGTATGTAACATACCAAAGGAGTCGCGATAAATATAGACATATATATATATATATATATTCTCGATCAGGGTGACAAGAGGAGTTGATCTAGCCATGTCTGTCTGCCTGTCTGTCGGTCACACTTTAGTTTTCGGAATTTACTCCTAAGCCATGAAAAATATCATATTGAAATTTAGCATGGACTTGAACCAGGTAAATGTCCGAAAAACTGCATACATATTTGGGTCGTGGGAAGTGGTTCAGAAGTTTCAAAAATCACGATTTTTAACGTTTTTCGTGCATATTGAAATTTGGTGTGGGTAAAGCTACTATGTAGACTTAAGCTTTCGCTGAAAAAAATTGCGACATCGCTATATTTATGGTCATCATCCTACATATAAGAAAAAAACACTTTTTCTCTTATTCTCATATCTGAATACAAAAATGATTTTTTTTTTTTTGCTTCTTCTGATTGTGTATTTTGCTGCCAAATAAAGTCGTCGCTTATGGTTAAAATTTGGCCATGACCACCATTCGCGAAATTCGCATAAATTTGATTTTCACTATTTTGAATTGAGGTTTTCCCAGCTAGACAAAATATCCTCTAACGGTTAAAACTTGACCATGCTCACCATTCGCGAAATTTTTGTACTTAATAATAATTTTGAGTTTGAGAAGCTAAATCGAAGTACAAATAAGGTTTAACTAGATATCCAAGCTAGAACATCGAAAACGGCACGAATTTTTGTTAATGTAATGTTTTAACATATTTTAGGCTGAGGAAAAGGTATTTGTGCAATCGGCTTTGCCGATGTAAACTTCTTTACTTCTTTCAAATAATTTTCAAGAGATTTAAATCTTTTGTCGCATAAGTGTGAAAATTATGAATTTCTGGTAGGACTGAGTAGTCATCGAATCTTGCAGTAGTGCTGTTAATGTCAATTTTAAATTGACTTCATTAAAAAAATCTTTTAATTTATTTTAAATTTTTTTAAATTCGATTTTTTTAATACGATTTACATTGAAAAAATTTATGCAAGTTTAAGCAAAGATTTTCAAACAAAGTTTTTTTCTGGGAATCCCCTCGAAAATCTCTTCTATGGTTTATATCGCGGCAAAAAGAAGTTAGCAAAAGGATGTGGCTTGAACTGAGTCTTCTGGAAATCCTTCTTCTTATTATATTCCCAAATGCAAGTAAGTGGAACCATTCTCAACCTGTTTTCAATGTATATACTGACGAATATCCCGATTCAATGTGATCGGAAAAGGTTCCAACAGAATCGTAAACGGCACGGTAGCATCATTGGAAGAACTCAGCTATACAGTATCATTGAGATACCGCTTACCCGATTTTAGTGACTTTGGCGCAGGACACGATTGTGGTGGGACATTGATAAGGTGGAATGTTGTACTCTCTGCGGCACATTGTGTTACTGAGTAAGATTTTCAAAATTGAGAAAATTAAAATTAAATAATCCTGAAACATTAGTTGGAAAACATATGAAGTCAGAAGTCCCACTGTTTATCATGTGGTCATGGGTCAGTTGAATCTCTTTACTATAGATGACTATACCATTATCATTGACATTGATAGAATTGAGGCCCATTCGGAATTCAGTTTTTCAACTCTCTTAAACGATATAGCGTTATTGTTTTTAATGCAACCAGTACCAATCGGTCATCCAATTGTTCGACCAATTTCGATAAATCGAGTTCCAGTGCCAACGGATACAATGTGCCTTGCTAGTGGATGGGGTTCTACTGAGAATGTAAAAGTCATTCAAAATTTTGTCAATATTATGGCAATGAAAGCTAATAAAACCAATGACACAAAGATCAGTGCAGCACCTAATTTGATGAAAGTCAACTTGCCTATATATGACTTTAATAATTGCAAAATGGTCTATGGAAAATATATTAAGCAAGGAATGATATGCGCTTGGTTTTCAGGACCACCACATCCTGGTAGCTGCAAAGGGTGAGCATTATACATTTTTTTCTCTCTTAAATCGCCTTGGTCTGTAACCAACACATTTTGTCATACAGAGACTCTGGAGGACCACTTATTTGTAACAACGTATTGGCTGGAGTTGTTTCATGGAGTTTGGAATGTGGAACTTATCCTGGAGTTTACGCAGATGTTGCTTTTTATTCTTCATGGATTGATGAACGCTTACCGAGTGAAGTGAGTGCAAGAGGAGAGATTGATAAAGAAATAAATAACACATCGCGTTTGGAAGAAAACTTCGGCATGATGGTTTTAACGGTTGCGATTTTATTTCGATTGCATTTGCAATACTGTTGAAATGTCTAAGATGGTTGTAAATCTAGTTTTTGAAATAAATTTTTTTCAGTGTATATCTGCCGTTTTAAAATAACCTTTAGAATGCCTCGTTATTTCATTTGAAATAAGGTTCTTCAATATTGGACCTCAGTCTCGTTAGATATGCAGAAAAATGTAGATGCACTTAGATTCTTAGAGTACTGATATGTTTCAATACGCAGGCGTATGGATCAGTTACCAAGCGCACTTCTTATTTATTAGTATTTTTAAGGTTTCAGCTTTGGTATTCTTGCTCAATTGTGTTTTTTATTACACTAGTTTACAGCCATTTTGTTCAGGAGATCTCAATGCACTTTTCCCATAGACTTTGGCCTTCTAAGCACGAAAAAATTATTGAAAAAAATTTTCATGGAAGCGTTTTTTTTATATTAATTTTTAAAACAGCAAATGTTTTTTTCGGAGATATTGTAGATTTTTTTTAAGCAGAACTCGGCCATGCATCGACCAATTCTAATAAAGTTCCACTCAAACTAAAGAAAACTAACGCCTCTAAGACTCTTTCCTACACAGTTTTAAGATTGGTAAGGAAACTAAGATTCTGTAGACCTATAAACAAACAAAAATATATTTTTGTAGCAAAAATACATGTTTCTTTTTCATTTATCGGCATCTAAAAAATAGATTCCAAAAATACAATTTTTTTTTTACATTTTTGATTTAATGGTGGGTCTTTACCCAACAAAATAGTGTATTACTTTTCAAAATCTATGAATAAATGGCGAAGTTATAACTTTATAAGTGAGGGGATAAAGCCAATATAAGCAATGAAAATAAAAAATTTAAACCGTATCGCAAAAATACATTGCATACTCTAAGGCAAAATTTGTCATTCTGATTGCTTATATTGGCTTTATCCCCTCACTTATAAAGTTATAACTTCGCCATTTATCCATTGATTTTAAAAACTAATATACTGTTTTGTTGGGTAAAGACCCACCTTTAAATCAAAAATGTAAAAAAAAAATTGTCTTTTTGGAATCTATTTTTTAGATGCCGATAAATGCAAAAGAAACATGTATTTTTGCTACAAAAATATTTTTTTTTAGGTTTATAGGATCTACAGAATCTTAGTTTCCTTACCAATCTTAAAACTATGTAGGAAAGAGTCTTAGAGGCGTTAGTTTTCTTTAATTTGAGTGGAATTTTATTTGAATTGTTCGATGCATGGCCGAGTTCTGTTCAAAAAATCTACAATATCTCCGAAAAAAAACCTTTGTTTTTTTAAAAATTAATATAAAATAAACGCTTCCATGAAAAAATTTTTTAATATTATTTTCGTGTTTAGAAGGCCAAAGTCTATGGGAAAAGTGTATTGAGATCTCCTGAATACGCCAAAAATTATTATTTGTAAACTAGTGTTATCCATTGATTAGCTTGATTCATCCTTTATATTTGAATCTGTCTGAAAAATGAATTTTTTTACCTTCTCCATTTTTTCAAATAATTCAATCAAAAAATAAATCAAAAAAACAAAAGCCCAGGTATTACGGTAAAAGTGTACATTATCTGATTACCAGATGAAAGATTGCTATATACCGTCAACTTTTTCGCTTTTTTCAAGACGAGATCTGTGAAAAATTCAACCTCGCCCTGGACGGATAGTAGTCATAGCCAATTATACAATATAATACTTTTACGAATGAGTCATCTGATCGTCAATACGATCACGAGTATTCCTTCTTAATTCCTCATTCTCCTTGTGGAAGATAGATTCTACTATTTCCTAGTGCATAAGCAGTCCGAAGAGAAAAGGCCCGTGAAGACACACCTCCAACCTTATCTATTGGCAGCAATAACGTCATCGAAGTAGAATGTACAGATTTAGCAAAGTATTCCTTATATGATCTGAATTCTACTATTACATTTGAAGCAATGAGTTTACGCTTTACTAAAATTCAGGCAGTTCATTGATCAGGTGAAAAGGTGAATTTTAAAAAGACGAAACAAGAAGAGGGGCAGACTAGCACAAGCTAAACACACAGTTGCATGCATGGGAGTACGTCGTATGGGAGTCTACACTTTACGAATTTATCAAATATTTTATATTAAGAATTCATTAATTAAAAGCACTCACGTGTTACTCTTGGATAGTCGCCTTTCTCCACACCAGTGTCTGTCGTGTCCTGAGACTGTTGCTTCCCGAGATTACGCATTTCGTGACTTTATTTTAATCTTTTTATATTGCAAGGCAAATAATAAACAAGAATAAACAAGAATGCATTCAGGGCTCAGCCCAAATTAGCAGTGATGCCAACTCTTTAAAAAGGAAATGCGTAATTGTTTCGTCAAAAAGGGCTAAAAAGGGGGATAAAACGGCGGTAAGCTAAAAAGGGCTAAAGCGAACCCGACACGGTACTGAATAGCCTACTGAATTCATACGTACGTGTTCAGTATGTTTGCGTCGACACGTTACTGAATTTAGTATACTTCATTATTTGTCGCTTGTTTTCAACGAGTGCAGACGACGATGTCAAACGCGGACAAAATAATTTTGGCGGCTGTTGTAGTGGCATTAAAAAAAAAGGAAAACGAAAAAAAAAAAAAAGGATTTGGATGAAAAATTGGCTAAAAAAAAGGAAGGAATTTGCTCATACTAATTTATTGAATGAAATAAAAATATCTGCGCAGAAAGACTTCAAAAATTTTATGCGAATGGATAATGACACTTTTGAGGAATTATTGAATATGGTTGGACCATACATCTACAAACAGGATACAAT
Organism: Chlorops oryzae; assembly: GCA_020466095.1. Lineage (NCBI taxonomy): Eukaryota > Metazoa > Arthropoda > Insecta > Diptera > Chloropidae > Chlorops > Chlorops oryzae. The sequence continues at coordinate 5,309,378 of CM035808.1, read as the reverse complement.
TATGCGTGAAGCGGTTTTGTTGTTCCCGTATAACTCGATTGCTATATTCTGGGCTTTTTATATCCCACAGCGCAGGTAAACCACGGTAAAATTCAATGAATTCCAAAATAAATGATTTATCATCGTTGTCCGCCATCACGTCGTCTCGCCGTAAAATTTTCTCTCAAATGAATTCAGTTACTGAATTCAGTATGTCGCGCATACGCGTTACTGAATTCAGCCATTCAGTACGCAAAATCAAAACGATTTGGATTTTGCGTACTGAATCGCTTCCCTCGTTGTTAGTGAGACGCATACACATCTATTTCACTAATACACATATAGCGTTCAGTACTGAATTCAGTACCGTGTCGGGTTCGCTTAAAAAGGGCTAAATTAAACCAAAAAAAAAAAAATAAAAAAGGGATATCAAAAGTATTTTGTTTGTTCAACCTCAAGTGGGCGCAGATCAAATTGTACATATTTTTTTTTATTAAGTTGGCTAACAAAATCAATAAAACCGTTCAAAACATTTTTTTTATTTATAACTAGGTACGTTTTATTAACATAACATGTATGTATATAAAAATTAAAAATTTCAAAAACGCAAAAGAGGGCTGATTTTTTTTGTCGGAAATGGGCTAAAATTGCGCGTATTTTAGTTTCGGGCTAAAAATTTTTTTTTGCGTTCTGGGCATACCAATTGGGGCTAAAATAGCCCGAAAAGGGGCTAAGTTGACAGCACTGCAAATTAGGAATGCAATCAATTTATCACAGCAGTAAATGAAGTTATCGATATATTTCTTATTGCTTAATACACACGAGGCAACGGTTGAAGCCAGCAAGGCACGTTGCTACAACAGTTGTCACGTATGTATAACGTTACCATCTCCCTTCTGCACAAAAAAACGGGCAAATGTGAAAAAAAATTTTAATTTGCTGTACGCTAATTTGGAAAAAAATGTACAAAAAAAACGGACACATTTTTAAGTATATATTTACACAAAAATCCCTTATTTCTTTTCAAACAAATTGAATTTTTCGGACTCAGAACTAACAATTGTGAGATTTCCAAATACAACAAAGTATTTAAGCTTTGAGATTGCAAATCACCAGTTTTTAAGTGAATAAAAAACAATTATTCTTCATCAAAATCTTCAGCGTCACAACAAGCCAATTTAAATCAAACTTGTCAATGTGCCCTTTTACATTACATGGCGCCTCGACAGGCAATAATTATTGCTAGCAATCTGTCAACTTGAACAATATTGCCAATGGAGACCGCTCATTTTGAAAAGATGGCAATATATGGCAAGCAATATTGCTTCGCTGCGATTGCCAACTTTGAGATTGGCAATGAGCTGTCATTTTGCTATTTGACAGCCGAATTTCATTTCTATGAATTTTTCAAAGTGTGTATATCGTCAAAATGGATTGGTGCGTCGCCGATATTTATAAGATAATAATTTTTTTACCGACAGTTCGAATGTCTTTGGGCTATAAAACCTCATCATATATATGTACTGATATGAAAAAATAATGCGTGGCTTCAAATGGCGAAGGAAATTAAAAAGGACTACGTTGAAATAAAAAATAAAAAAAAAATTATAAATTTGCGAACTGCCTATATCGCAGAGAAGAAAAAATAAGAGAGTTTATTCTTTGTCTCACTCATCGCAAAGTTGTTCCAAGGCATCGAGAGCGCGTGCGCAGCGTAGTAGCCTGTTCAACGTCATTTTGAATATGAAGATGGCATAGCATAAAAATCCCACCCTGGCAATATTGCCTCTACCTGGCAAAGCAATTTGACAGATTGCTAGCAATAATTATTGCCCGTCGAGACGCAGGTTTAGGGCAACCATGATACAAAGAGAGCAAGATAGCGCCACTTCGGGTACCGCTATTTTAAAGCATTCGCATTGTTGTTGTTTCCAATGCTAAAGTATAGTTGTGACGTTGGGCTTAACATGCAAAACAACAACAACGAAGCTCTCATTTTGTATTTGTGACATCATCGGGCTGAAGTGGCGCTATCTTGTTTTCTTGTATCATGAGGGCAACTATTGCAGGCAGTTTTTTTTTGGTTTGTAGGCGAGACGAAGCGCGTGGATGTAAAGAACCTACCCCTCACAATGGTACTCGTCGTTTGTCGGATCTTGAAAATTTTGAATTCAAAATATGTTGGGCTGTGGGCATATTTCTAAAAAACTAAAGTACAATCGCATGACAAATCATGATTTCAAATATGTTCGCATGACCGCTGTATCGGCTTAAAAAAAAAAAACGGACTGTCCAGCGAAAAAACGGACATATGGTATGGTTAAGTATGTAGCATTGTTGCCCATTGAAATTCGTGTTGCCGCAACCGTCACCTCAAAAATCAAAATTTGTTGATATTTTGTGACAGTTGCCTCGTTGTGTGATGAAAAAAATCCAAAACCACACAGAGAAAAAAATCAACCAGAAAACTGGTTAAATCAAAAGGAAAAACATACAAAACGGCTTCAACAAGGAATATTTTTAATTTTAACAATTTTTCTTGTTGAAAAAATTAAAAATTTTCCTTTTGAATCAACCATATTTCAGGTTGAATTGAAATGATAATTTTCAAAAATGGATTTAAATTTAAATTGTTGAACCAACCACGAACATAGTTGAAATGACAAGATATTTTTTAAAAAAATTCCAAAAAAAAAATACCTATACAAGAAGAAATGTCAAAAAAAAAATTAATTAACGTTCAAAGCAAATGGCCATAGAGCACTCTGCTGAACATGACCCAAAAAATAGCCATCGGATGGACTTCATCCGACTTCGTCACTCCGTTTTGGTGACTGCTTTCGCAATCAGTGTTGCCAGAAAACCTAAGCGCCATATCGGAATTTTTTCTATCCCAAATCGTATTTCGTCGTGTACAATTTCAAAGTACAACTTTGAAGTTTCTATTGTACGGTACAAACCTATAGTACTGTACAAGGTACAACTGATAATGTATATTAATACCCCTATCTATAGTGTCCGACCGAAGGTGGATTTTTAGCCGAAGCCGAACAATCGGCAGAGTTGAAGACTTCGGCCGAAGACCGAAGGCCGAAGCCGAATGCAAAACATTTTACAGTAAGAAAAAAAAAATCAGTCTTTATTTGACAAGCACAAAAAACAAAATAACACCTCAGCGCTAAAGAGTTGTTCGCTGGCCACGCTTGTTGGAGGGACAGATAAATATTTCTCGGCCATGCGTTTAATGTTGAAAAATGTTGTGCAATTGTGCAAAAATTTACGGCAATAATTCACTAGTGTAAAAGGTCTCAATGAAGCAATTGAAAATCTATCGTGACTTTTTTACTTCCATTAAAATGCAAAAATATTCGGCTTAAATATTCGGCTTTTTCCAGCCGAAGCCAAAGCCGAAGATTAAGAATTGGCCGATTATGCCGATTACCGAAGCCGAAGCCGAACCTTCGGTCGGACACTACCTATCTATATTGCGATAGAAGAGATTGTTAGTAGATAGCATCCCTGTAGAGAAAAGTCAACATAACCCAGTAAGAAAAATCCCAACTAAACCCAACAATAAAAATGAAATGTTTATAAAAGTTTTTCCATCCTAGTTAAACTTCCGTTTTAATGATATTAGTATTGTAGATCGTGTGTCGTAATTTTATCTCATATATCGGGGCATCGTCCACAGGGACTCAGATCGGGGAAAATACGATATATCGTGTAATTTGGCAACACTGTTCGCAATGCTTGAAAAATTCTAAGATGAATACATATCTTATATGTCTTATTTTATAAAACAAATGAGAATTATACCGAACGAAAAGAAATGTAATTAAACATATTTCCTTTCAATTTAACCAAAAATGTTGTTGACTCAACAATTTTCCTTTTGAAATTTTGTTCTGCTCGAAAATCAAAAGGACTGTGAATAACAATGCGCCCTTTTAAAAAAATCATGGTTACGTTCGCTCAGTTCATATAACATCTGCATGCTAGAGCTGGAAAACAGTCGATGTTACAATGTCGATATTGTAATATACAGTGCGCTCACTCTTAAGCGGACACCTGCGGTACCGAAAAATATGTCTAATTAAGAGGAAACTATTTGATAAGAATGAGTACTAAAGCATTCCCAAAAAGTTTCCGTTTAAGAGGAGCGTCCGCAAGGTGAGAGTAAACTGTATACATACAACTGAGGTTGCTGCAACCGTTACCGCATGTGTACCGAACAGTGAAAAAAGGGTGCCTCAACATGTTGCCTCGTGTGTATTCAGCATTATAGCTCTCTCACACGTGTATACACCAGCGTTGCCACTCACTTCATTTTTTCGTAGCACATACATATTACCATATATTACCACCGGCCAATCAAATTTCGGGGTGAGTCACGCAATGTATTTAATGGTGAATTACGCAATAAAATTTGAATAATTACACTGTGACACATTTTTGAGGTCATCGCGTGTTACACAAAAATTTGATACCATTTTCTAGAAAGTACTCGGTGAAGACAGCAATGCCACATATTTAGATTAGTCAGATTGTTTAAATTTTTTTTTTTGATCGATATGAAAAATTGGAGCCGAGAATTAAGTTGCGTACTTACTTATGACTATATCTCGTAACGATTTCAATATTTTTCTCTCCTACCTAAGACGTACTTCTGGGCCTACTCTCTCTCTTCTCTCTCTCTCTCTCTCTCTCTCTCTCTCTCTCTCTTCTCTCTCTCTCTCTCTCTTCTTTCTCTCTCTCATTCTCTCTCTCTCTCTCTCTCTCTCCTCTCTCTCTCCTCTCTCTCTCTCTCTCTCTCTCTCCTCTCTCTCTCTCCTCTCTCTCTCTCTCTCTCTCCTCTCTCTCTCTCCCTCTCTCCCTCTCTCTCTCCCTCTCTCTCCTCTCTCTCCTCTCTCTCTCTCTCTCTCCCTCTCTCCCTCTCTCTCTCTCTCTCTCTCTCTCTCTCTCTCTTTCTCTCTCTTTCTCTCTCTCTTTCTATTACTTCATATCTCTCTTCCTATATCTCTTGCTTGCACGCTTATTTTGTACCCAGGGTCTCACTTGAAAAATCGTGCATAAAAACAGCACTGGCTTCGGCGGTTACTCTGCCCTTTTCGGACTTTACACACCATGGGTGCTGCTATAGTCAAGAAGCGAGATGTTTTTTTTTTTTTTTTGGGCTTCACATTAAGTTCCACATTAGCCAGGGTATATTCCGCGTTTATATGAACACATCGCTGAGGTGGTCAGAGTGGCTAAGGTGTTCGTTAAAGATACCTGATGATGAACCTGTAAGCTGGGTTCGAAAACGGTCGTATCGACTTTCCACACTTCTCGCCAATTTATGAAAAATAAATTTTTCCAATTGCCAAAATAATACATTTTTTACTATAAGTGAAAAATGAGGGACCAAAATCCCAAATAATAATTAATGAAAATAATATGAAGATGGTCAAACGTCAGTTTTAATTCACGTATAGCTCCACTCCACCGTCGTCAGCCTGGGTACAGGATATAGAGCTACTGTGACCGTAGTCGAATTAAATTTAACTTTTACGATCCTTTCCTGTCTCGACAATGGCAGCGAGATCGCAATCACGCTGGCAAAGCACTGAGCTACAAAATGGCGGTTAGAGCCAGCCATGCGCGAATCGATACGCACTCAACCTTCTTAACCGAATCCCAAATTAAAACTGAAGCGAGATGTTTCATTGATGATTAATAAAAACAATGAAATGAGTACTTGATTGAATAAAGGAAATCCTGCAATGCCATACTTTTAACCAACCACATACGAGATTATCACCCCACAATCATCATCGAATCTTGCAGTAGTGCTGTTAATGTCAATTTTAAATTGACTTCATTAAAAAAATCTTTTAATTTATTTTAAATTTTTTTAAATTCGATTTTTTTAATACGATTTACACTGCAAAAATTTATGTAAGTTTAAGCAAAGATTTTGAAACAAAGTTTTTTTCTGGGAATCCCCTCGAAAATCTCTTTTATGGTTTATATCGCGGCAAAAAGAAGTTAGCATAAGGATGTGGCTTGAATTGAGTCTTCTGGAAATCCTTCTTCTTATTATATTCCCAAATGCAAGTAAGTGGAACCATTCTCAACCTGTTTTCAATGTATATACTGACGAATATCCCGATTCAATGTGATCGGAAAAGGTTGCAACAGAATCATAAACGGGACGGTAGCATCATTGGAAGAACTCAGCTATACAGTATCATTGAGATATCGCTCACCCGATTACAGTGCATATGGCACAGGACAACATTGTGGTGGGACATTGATAAGGTGGAATGTTGTACTCTCTGCGGGACATTGCGTTGTTGAGTAAGATTTTCAAAATTTAGAAAAGTAAAATAAAAAAATTATGAAACATTAGTAAGACAAATAAAGTCAGACGTCCCTATGTGTATCATGTGGTCATGGGTCAGTTGAATCGCTTTACTATAGATGACTATACCATTATCATTGACGTTAAAAGAATTGAGGTCCATTCGGAATTCACTCATCAACCATTGGTAAACGATATAGCGTTATTGTTTTTAAGGCAACCAGTACCAATCGGTCATCCAATTGTTCGACCTTAAGTTTCGATATAATCGAGTTCGCAGTGCCAACGGATACAATGTGTCGTTGCTAGTGGATGGGTAGGACTGCAGATAAGTAAGTCAGTTCGACATTTTTTTCGATAGTGTCTGGCAATGAAAGCTAATAACACCAATGTACATAAAGGGCAGTGCAGCACCTGAATTTGATGAGAGTGATGTGCCTATAGTTGATTTTAATAAATGCAACAGTCATATACAGGTGATATTCCATGAGAATGATATGTCGCTGGTATTTAGGACCATTAGAGCGTGATGCCTGCGTCGGGTGACCATAATATACATTTTTGCTTAAGTTTACTTGTACGCGTCAGCAGCCATCTGGGATTTCGCCCATATTTGGTACATAGTCTGAAGCATGATCTCCTGATTTCAATGTCTGCAATCAGAATTCGGGGGTCGCATGGAAGTAGTTTAGAAGTTATGACCATTTCGGCAAGTTTGTATGAGGAATCGCGATTCAAACTCACTTACAGCTATTCGTAGCGCTGCCTAAGAAACTGATTGCGGATTTGGTAATCTACTAGCAATTAGTAGATTTTTTCAGCTGTTTGTATATCAGATAAGGATAACCAGAGAAAATGTCGCGTCAAGTAAGGGTGTTATAGTCAGCGTCCGTAAGCCATGACATATACAGAATACTGTCGCGTCAGCAGCCATTACGTGTTCGCAAAATTTCTACATAGTCTGGCAGCGCAAACAATGTTTTAGGCCATTAGGGGCACCATTTACGGGACTTTTGTTGCAATTTCTTTAATCGCGATTCCTCCTAAACTATTTGCGACCCCTAAAAACTGAATTGCGGATTTGGCCTATTATATACGCTCAAATTCTAAGTTTCAGTGGACATATTGCAAAAAAAACGAAAATTTAGGGCAAGTTTTGAGATGTTATAGTGAGGCAGAGCCTAGTACAATGGAAGTACCCTTTATACATGACACACGTGTTCAAGATCAAATTTTTTAATATCAAGAGGTGTTTATGGCTACATTAGGAAGCCCCATACTACCGACTTTGAAACTCGGGTGTAGGATGCAATTTTCGAAAACGCACCCTTCTTGGCCACGCCCAACTTTTACAATTTTTTGGTTTTCGAATCGGATTGCCTTCAATATATGCTTCAAATTCTAAGTTTCAGTGGAATATCTAAAAAAATCCGATTTTAGGGCAGTTTTTGTGATTTTCGTGACAGACCCTAGTACTGGAGGTACCCCTAAAAATGGTCCGATCGGGTCCATTCTCGAACTTGTTCTTACTCATGTCGCCACGAGAACGCATACCAAATTTTGTCAAGTTAGCTCAACTCCTTCGATAAGAAAACTATATACAAACAGACATGGACGGACATGTCCAAATCGAATCTCCTGGTGACGCTGATCATTTCTATATATATTTTGTATGGTCTATCTCGACTGGTTCTGGGTGTTACACAGGCTCGCCTGACTATAACACCATTACTTGTTTTCTCTTAAATCGCCTTGGACTGTAACCAACTGTTTTGTCATACAGAGACTCTGGAGGACCATTTGTTTGTAACAACGTAGTGGCTGGAATTGTTTCATGGGGTAATGGCTGTGCTTTACCCTTTTATCCTGGAGTTTACGCAGATGTTGCTTATTATTCATCATGGATTGATGAACACTTACCGAGTGAAGTGAGTGCAAGAGGAGAGATTGATAAAGAAATAAATAAAACATCGCGTTTGGAAGAAAACTTCGGCATGATGGTTTTAACGGTTGCGATTTTATTTCGATTGCATTTGCAATACTGTTGAAATGTCTAAGATGGTTTTTGAATAATTCCTGTGGAAGTTTTTATGATAAAACAGTGAAATAGCACAAACTATTGGTTACATTTAATGAAAATTTTAAAAGAAAATAAAAATAATGATATATTTTTTTTCAGTGTGTATCTGCCGTTTAAAATAACTTAGAATGCCTCGTTATTTCATTTGAAATAAGGTTCTTCAATATTGGACCTCAGTCTCGTTAGATATGCAGAAAAATGTAGGTGCACTTAGATTCTTAGAGTACTGATATGTTTCAATATGCAGGCGTATGGATCAGTTACCAAGCGCACTTCTTATTTATTAGTATTTTTAAGGTTTCAGCTTTGGTATTCTTGCTCAATTGTGTTTTTTATTATCCATTGATTTGCTTGATTTATCCTTTATATTTGAATCTGTCTTAAAAATGAATTTTTTTCACCTTCTCCATTTTTATACTTTTTCCGAAGGAAAGGGTATATTAAGTTTGGCACGGAGTATGTAACATACCAAAGGAGTCGCGATAAATATAGACATATATATAATATATATATATTCTCGATCAGGGTGACAAGAGGAGTTGATCTAGCCATGTCTGTCTGCCTGTCTGTCGGTCACACTTTAGTTTTCGGAATTTACTCCTAAGCCATGAAAAATATCATATTGAAATTTAGCATGGACTTGAACCAGGTAAATGTCCGAAAAACTGCATACATATTTGGGTCGTGGGAAGTGGTTCAGAAGTTTCAAAAATCACGATTTTTAACGTTTTTCGTGCATATTGAAATTTGGTGTGGGTAAAGCTACTATGTAGACTTAAGTTTTCGCTGAAAAAAATTGCGACATCGCTATAACTATGGTTATCATCCTACACATTAGAAAAAAACACTCTTTCTCTTATTCTCATATCTGAATACAAAAATGATTTTTTTTGCTTCTTCTGATTGTGTATTTTGCTGCCAAATAAAGTCGTCGCTTATGGTTAAAATTTGGCCATGACCACCATTCGCGAAATTTTTGTACTTAATAATAATTTTGAGTTTGAGAAGCTAAATCGAAGTACAAATAAGGTTAAACTATGATATCCGAAGCTAAGATAATCGATAAATCGGCACGAATTTCATGTGTAAGGCAGTGAATGTTTTAACATATTTTAGGCTGAGGAAAAGGTATTTGTGCAATCGGCTTAGCCGATATAAACTTCTTTACTTCTTTCAAATAATTTTCAAGAGATTTAAATCTTTTGTCGCATAAGTGTGAAAATTATGAATTTTTGGTGGGACTGAGTAGTCATCGAATCTTGCAGTAGTGCTGTTAATGTCAATTTTAAATTGACTTCATTAAAAACAATTTTTTTTTTGTTGATATTTTTTAAGTTTTTTAATTCGATTTTTTTAATACGATTTACATTGAAAAAATTTATGTAAGTTTAAGCAAAGATTTTCAAACAAAGTTTTTTTCTGGGAATCCCCTCGAAAATCTCTTCTATGGTTTATATCGCGGCAAAAAGAAGTTAACATAAGGATGTGGCTTGAACTGAGTCTTTTGGAAATCCTTCTTCTTATTACTTTCCCAAATGCAAGTAAGTGGAACCATTCTCAACCTGTTTTCAATGTATATACTGACGAATATCCCGATTCAATGTGATCGGAAAAGGTTGCAACAGAATCATAAACGGGACGGTAGCATCATTGAAAGAACTCAGCTATACAGTATCATTGAGATACCACTTAGACGATTACACAGATTATGGCAGAGGCCACATGTGTGGTGGGACATTGATAAGGTGGAATGTTGTACTCTCTGCGGCACATTGTGTTACTGAGTAAGATTTTAAAAATTTAAAAAAGTAAAATAAAGAAATCCTGAAACATTAGTCCGAAAACAAATAAAGTCGATGATGGCCATGATTTCCATGTGGTTTTGGGTCAGTTGAATCGCTTTACTATAGATGACTATACCATTATCATTGGCGTTGAAAGAATTGAGGCCCATTCGGATTTCACTTTAAGAGGCAAGAAAAATGACGATATAACGTTATTGTTTTTAAGGCAACCAGTACCAATCGGTCATCCAATTGTTCGACCAATTTCGATAAATCGAGTTCCAGTGCCAACGGATACAATGTGCGTTGCTAGTGGATGGGGTTCTACTGAGAAAGTAAGTCATTCCACATTTTTTTCGATATTACGGCAATGAAAGCTAAAAAACCAATGACATAAAGGGCACTAAATCAACTTTTTTGATGAAAGTCAACTTGCCTATATATGACTTTAATAAATGCAAAGCGGCCTATACAAGATCCAACATTATTCCAGGAATGATATGCGCTGGGTATGTTGAAGGACAGTTTGATACTTGTGGAGGGTGAGCCTTGTACATAGTTTTCTCTTAAATCGCCTTGGACTGTAACCAACATATTTTGTCATACAGAGACTCTGGAGGACCACTTATATGTAACAACGTAGTGGCTGGAATTGTTTCATTTGGTGCAGGTTGTGGTAAACCCCTTTCGCCTGGAGTTTACGCAGATGTTGCTTATTATTCATCATGGATTGATGAACGCTTACCGAGTGAAGTGAGTGCAAGAGGAGAGATTGATAAAGAAATAAATAACACATCGCGTTTGGAAGAAAACTTCGGCATGATGGTTTTAACGGTTGCGATTTTATTTCGATTGCATTTGCAATACTGTTGAATAGTCTAAGAAGAGATTTAGTTTTCGAATAATTGATTCGGAAATTTTGTTCATGAAACGATGAAATAACACAAATTATTGGGAAAAATTTAAAAGAAAATAAAAATAATAGTTTTTTTTTTAGAGTATTTTTAATTTTTTTAAATATCCTTCAGTATAACCAGACTTTCTATTTACAGGAAGGTTAATTAATAGATATTGATCATATCAACCCAAAAACAAGAAGCCTTATTTCAGAGATTAACACATGGAAGTTAAATAATTTATTATGAAGACTTTCGTGGAGTATTCCCATGGGAGATGGATGGCGGATCATTTCATATCTGGCATGCACTTACGACAGGTGCAGTATAAGTTAATAATGGACCGATTATAGCTTTGAAAATTAAAAGCTTTTTCTCTAGGTTGGCTTTAGATTTTCTGTTTAGTACTAAAGAGTTCAGTTTTGGTAGTTTTGAATCCAACATGATCCAGATATTTAACTGGTTTCTCCCAAAATCATTTCCTAGTTCTGGCTCTTAATCTTCGCCGAGGGTATGTCCTTCTAGTAGGGCATTTTTTGTTTAAAAGATGAATTGGGTTTTGTTGCCCAATATTCTGTCAGTCATAAGGCCTTTAACGACATCGAATATAGAGAAAAATTTCGAAAATCGTGCATAAAAATATCATCTGAGATCGGAGAACTTTGTACACAGCCAGCATATAGAGTGAGTTTTTGAAAAAAAAACATGCCATTATTTCGTGTCAAGAGATTGCTGAATGTATTGCCTCAAAAATATCCACTTGAGCATCCCCCATGGTAGTCTGGGACAATGTCACATCTAAGTATATGAGGAATATACATATAAAATAGATATTTACTCCCCTTGCAACAGGAAGTGATATGCCTTCAACACAAAAGAAATGGGGAAGTCGCTGTCTTTTTTGGTTTGGAAGACCTTCAAACAAAAAAAATCTATTATTGGCTATTCAAGTGGCGCGGAGTGATTGTATTGTGTCGCAATGGCATCCTAGCGGAAAATTATCTCATGCATGACAATGTCATCAGTGATGTCATCGATGACATATAGGTGACATTGTCATGCATGACATTTTGGAGGATATGTCATCGTGTTCACGTGCTTTAATCTCATTGGCTATTGAAAAAAAATCCATCGCACCCCTACCATGACAATGTCACCGGTGAATTCACTGTCCAACTCCTGTACAATTGTCATAAAAATGTCATATGAATTGTCTTGCATACCGGATCCGCTGATGGAGTGTAAAAGTACTAATTACTGTCAACTTCTGCACTTCATCGATGCCAAAAATCTGTCTGGGATAGCGTCGCAGAATAGTTGATTTCTTAGCTAACACTGAAGTATCTTAGTGAATTGAACATGTTGCATCATGGTTTTATTCCCTTCTTACCGGCATATGACTGATAACTGATTTTGGATATTTCATATACCTTAAAAACCGTTCTTTCTCAATTATTATGTATCAAAGCTTAACTAATATTCTCGGGGTAAAAACTAAATCGTCACGATGTCGTCTAGACAATTTTTCAGTCGTATCCCCATTAGCCTTCAATGTATTCAAATTTTAATACACCAAATTATCCTTTTATAAAACTATTTAATGAGTATCAAACATTTTTGCATTTATATACAGATTATAAACATATATATCGATTGAAAATTGTTTCGTGCTATTTACTGTAAAACTGTGCTTCATGTTCATCGATTTGATGGTGCTGTAAATGTTTCATATATGCAAGGAAACAGGTCCAGAGAAGGCTACAAACGCTGATGAACGGTACGCGATTCCGTTCCGGAATCAATGAGAAATTTATAGTAGCTACGGCAGGCCAAACGCACAATGCAACCTAGAAAGAGAAATGGAAATTCTCAAAATTTGGAAATTTGGGAAATTGTTTTTGAGATCATGAGCCTTTTTACCTTATAGGTGGGAATAAATTTCTTGCATACTTCGGCTGCTGCTTCCGCCACGGTGTTCATTTCCAACAAGCTCATGATAAAATAGAAGCATATCATGGCACCTGGAGTGTAAGAAATTTGTTCGACAAACGCCTTGGCTAGGCCCGATCTAAGCGACATCCCCGGCCACATAGCGCTCGATACTTTTATCCAACCATAGAGAGTCGGTGCAACAAAAAGACCACCGTACAAGCTGAAGCGCATAACACGCCACCAATCGTAATCACCTTTTTAATAATTAATAATAATTTTGAAAAATTCTATATATTTACATACTTACATACCAACATTTATATATATCATTGACATTGTCTATGAGCATATAGGAAGAAAAACAAGTGCACTTTTTTAATAACTTACCTCTTTTACCTTCGATAGTCTGTTGAATTATACTACTTGTTGGCCATATAAGACTATAGGAGAGCATTCCTCGTACCATTGGATATTTGGTTAGCACAATTTTTAAATTTTGTAATACGGGTGTCATATCTTAACGTTTATTAACCAACGATATATTGATATCGATTCCTTAATTATGAATTCAATTGATATGCAAAAGCGATTCGGACCTTGATTTTGAACTTCAATTTCAATTTGCGAACATGCCATTACACATTTCTCACGTGCTCACGCTTTAACATGACGTCTTATCAGTTCACAAACGGAAGTAACTACGCACAACTAAATATGTTCTCGCTTAGCGTGAACGAACTTGAGGTAGTTAACCAACTAACCCACATCTTAATTTTGTATATTGCTGAGCAATAAATAAATAGGTTCATCAACATTTTGGGCAACAACATTTCAATTTGAACTTTTATTGTGCTAACATGTCAGGACTTGGCTCGACGGCAATCAAAATTTTTTTAACGTTAACTCTGCTCTGTGATAATCACAATTTTGCAGTAGCTTTCTCTCGAGCAAGAATCGTTAATGGATCACAAGCTTTAGAAGGAGAATTTCCGTTTATGGTACGTTTTTCATTAGACTCGAGTAAGGGATTCAGTTCAATATTTTCCCTTCTCCTAATCACACCTACCTATTAAATACATGTGATTCTACCTACCTATCTACCTAAATAAATGGCTATACTTATATTTCTGTGCAATTATCACAGCTCTCGATACGGCGATCGAATTCGGGTAAACATTTCTGTGGTGGATCGATTTTAAATCGCGATTGGGTCCTCACAGCGGCCCATTGTTTATCGGGTACTTTTCCGGGACGGATAAATGTTCAATTCGGAAGTGTGGAGCTCGATCCTAAAAGTGCCAACGTTGTAAATGTGAGCAAAATTTTCATGCACAAAGACTATGTGCCGCAGGATAAATACATTAACGATATAGCGCTCCTGAAACTCAAGAGATCGTTAAGTTTCGGGGCTAAAGTTAGACCTATTCGTTTGCCGGAAATGCAACAAAATACACCACCTAATGAGGCGGCTGTACTTCTTGGCTGGGGCTACGATGCGGTATGTAATAATAAAAAAAAAAAAATCCTAATTAGAAAGAATCATGGAGTAATTTTTTTTCAAACTTTCAGACCGGTGGTAAAGTACAGACACATCTGCAAAAGGTCCACCTTCAGACCTACACGGATGATGAATGTAGTAGGCTCCATGAGACGGAAATGCATACTAGTGCCCTTTGCGCTGGCGCTCCGGAGGGGGGACGTGGTCAATGTAGTGGAGATTCTGGTGGTCCGTTGGTTGTCAATGGTCAACAAGTTGGAATTGTATCGTGGAGTCGAAAGCCATGTGGACTTGCACCATATCCCGGTGTATTTACTGAAGTTTCAGCTTATGTTGATTGGATTTCGAAAACGATTAGCGAGGAGACTGAACTCGAGGAGAGCAATGCGATTGAGTAATCATTAGATAGTCAATAATTTTCAAAAGCTGTGAAGATCAGTCTTGCCATATGAGCACGTGATGAGAGTACAAATGATTAAGAATAAATGAAAATATCTATTTTATAAAGAAGTTAAGGTTTTTCTTTTTAACAAAATGGGAGAAAGACTCTTAAGAGTTCGGGGTTTTTTTTTGGGCGCTATGTAGAAAATAATTAAAGATACTGAAAGAAACTTCATTTGATTATCGTTTTCTAAGGTCTCCCTGCGACGTACTTCAACAATGGACCATTTCTGCGCTGGTACAATAGTAAACGATTTTTGGATTCTGACAGCAGCACATTGCTTTACTTTTATAAAAGATCCCGCCGAATTGAAAGTACAATTCGGAAGTAATGAACTGAATCCCAAGCAGCCATTAATTATGGATGTTATTGAAATAGTTCAACATGAAGGTTATAACCCCACAATCGCCGTACATGACATTGCTTTGTTAAAGTTGAGTTCATCGATATTGGATGATAAACGAGCTGAGCCAGTGCACATTTCGGAGAGCATTAACCTTTATTCAAATGATTCGAATAGTTTGTTAATTGGGTGGGGCCTTAATGAGGTGAGCAGTAAATTTTTCATAAGATATTGATAATTGTATTCTTGGGTCTTTTGAACATATTTGTTTTTTTTTTTGTAGACTGAAGGTGGATTGCAAAGCAAACTCCAAAAGGTTGAATTAAGATCGCTGAGTGTGGAGAAATGCCGTCATATGCTGCCAGCTTTTTTGCACTCAACGAACTTTTGTGCATACGGCCAGGGCAAAGGACAATGCAATGGTGATTCAGGTGGTCCATTATTAAGGGAAAATCAGCAAATCGGTATCGTGTCATGGAGCCTTAAGCCATGTACTAAGTATCCAGGAGTTTTTACTAATTTAACGATGTACAAAGGATGGGTTGATCAAAGAGTTTTTAATAAAACATGATATTTTATTCCAAAAAAAAGATAAAAAGACAAGACAAAGAATTTTGGCGTCAAATTTTTTTCAAGAAACGGATTACAACTAGTCTAGTTTTGGTCTAGTTCCAAACTGGTCCAAAAAGGACTAGTTTTTTTAAAAAAAATTTAGTGCTAAAATTCTTAGACTTTTTCACTTTTTCTATATATAAATTTTCATCCAAATCAGACGCCATGAATTTTTCGGATTTTTTTGGTTTTTGGTCCATAACTCTCTAAATTTCCTCTAGCCCCCACAAATTTTTTTGTGTTAATGTCATTTAATTGTTCAATATACCACTGTAGAAAATAAAAGCACTATCAAAGCGCTTTTTCTCTGGATACGCCACTTCCGGTGGATCTATATAAACCTCAAATTCAGATCAGCGACACCGAAAACATATACAGCCCGATTCTGAATATTCCCGGGTAACAAATTCCCGGGGAATTTACTTTTCTCGAGAGTAAAATTCTTGTTTTTTAATTATTTGGGGGAAGAAATTTGATGGGAAATGGGTAATTGACCCATACCCATAATTTTCCTTACCCTATCTATTTGAAAAAGGAGAATTTTAGTCTCGAGAAAAGTAAGTAAATTCCCCGGGAATATTCAGAATCGGGCTGATACAGCCAGATTTTTAATGTTCTCGGGGAATTTCTCAATGCGGATTTGAAAAAAAGTATCCCATTCTAAGCACACTTTGGAATGGAATATTGAAAAAGGGAGCATGAATTTCGAACATTTTTAAGCAGAGGTCATCAGATTTTTTTTTTTTTTTAATTGACCCTTAGAAGACTTTCTTTTTTCGCGAGGAAAAATTGAAAGGGAGAATATACCCGGGGAATATTGAATTAGAAAAGGGCATTATAAGATTCGCAGGAAGAAAACAAGATGTGCTCTTTATATCCCAATGTTTAGCTCTCCGTATGAGAGAAAGATAACACTACTGACGGAAATCGTACATGGGACAGATTAGAGCTTTTCTGCTGATTCAAGTTCGAATCTCTATCAAAGGGTCTGGCGGGTTGCGGCATCGTGAATGGAATTTTTAAATTTTTTTTTGATTTTTCGATAGGTCTCATCTAAAAACACTGTGGAGACTACTTTTTAGATTTTTATTTTGAACGGTCCTTGAAATATCCTTAAAAATCCTTTTTTAATAAGCCTTTTTTCAAAATTTTATATTTCAAAAACTAATTAAGATAAGAAGATGAAACAAACGTTGATTTAATGCTAATATAACAGGAAATCAAAAAAAATTTTTTTTAATTTTCACACTGAGAAAAATTTTTCCACAAAACTAAAAAGACAATTTTAACAATTTTTTTCAGTGTATTCCCAGTTGGACGCCACTCTAAAAAATTTTTGTAAAAATACCTCTAAGTATTTGCTTTCATTTAAGAAAAAGTTTCATTCAAATTAAATGGAGCAACAGTGAGATATTCAAAAAATTACAAGTCCACATAGATGCTCTAGTACTAATATCCAATACAAATGTACGAAAATGATACAAAACACATTACTCATACGATATGCTTTTAAAAATTTAATATCTCCAGAAATAATTAAGATGAAACAAACGGTGACTTAGTGCTAATAAGTCATGTTTGAGAAGTAGTGCGAAAAAAACTACCACGAAGCTCTTATGGATACACCGAGAGAAATAACAGCAGTTAAATCAACTACTTAGAACAGTTAAAGTAAGAGTGGTCAAATAAACTGTATTCCGCGTTAAATGCACTGAAAAAGGCAGTCAAATGAACAGTTGAAAAACAGTTACATTTTATGTTCAAATTCGCTTTCGTTCACTTAGACGTACAAGTTCGCATTCTGATCAACCGTCTCCGGAGGTTTCGATAGCTCAGTTGTTTAAGCTGTGACTCGACAGTCGTGAGCTTCGGGGTTCTATCCCTGCTGGCGGCGGGAATTTTTCTGAATTTTTTTTTTAATTACAGTTTGTTCAGAGTGTAGTTGTTTTGGAAGACAAAAATTTTCTCCTAAAATTTTTAAGGTTTTAATTTATTTAATTTTTTTTTAATGGTTCATTTTCAAGCAAAAAATTTTGGGAGTGAAACAATTCCTTAAGCACGTTCCCCAAAACTTGAGCAACCATAAGCTCAAGTGAGCATTTTGACCAACAAATTAAATTCGTTCGTTTAGCGTAATGGTTAAGACGTTCGCCCAGCGAAGTGGAGGTCAGCGGTTCAAGGCTCGGCCGAGGCGAGAAAATTTAAAGAGATGAAAGAGAAAAAGATTTAAATAGAAACAAATAAATAAAGAAAAAATATAATAATTTAATAAAAAAAAAAAAATATTAATAAAAGAAGATAAAAAAAAGTCAAAGCAAAAATTAATTTTTTTTTCCCAGTCGCTGGTGACAGTTGATTTAACCGCGAGACAGTTATATCAACCATCAGGTAGTTATATCCTTATTGACTGTGTTTGTACTGTTGAATTGACCGCTACTGTACACATAAGCTAACAATTAACGGTGAACTCGGTTATTTTAACCTGCTTTTTCAGTTAATATAACTACCTTTTTCTCTCGGTGTAAGGACTTTCGATTCTAGTAGCGAAATTGAGAAATTTCAACCTCCTTTGGTAACAAATTATTCCAAAGTTCGAATTATATCCATTTATGATATTTTGAGGAAGCCCTTCTAATAATGACAGATTTAAAAATTACGAAGAAATTTAATTTAAAAATTTTTTATTCAACAAGTGTTCTAAAATTTGCAAAAAAAAAATTCAATAATTTTATATCAGGGCAATGCATGGATTCTTCTTGTATTTATTCTGAACAATCACAACATTTGAACAAACATATAACTAATTGGAAAGCCTCAATAGAGCTCAATATTTTTCTACTGTATATAATTTTCTACTTATGATAGACTTTATTCATCTTCATTACCGCTTTAAATTCAATTTTGACCTTTAAAAAAATTCCTACTTGCATCACAAAGCCTTTTTATTATGGATTTCTAAATGCATGAACTCAAACCAGGATTCGTCTTTTGCTTCTAAAGGTTGTTCTTTTTTTTCATGAATTAATAAATAAAATTGGAAACTTTGAAACGTTGATATTTCATTCTAAAATAATGTAAAAAAAAGAATGTTCCTAATTAAAAAATTTTTTTTGGCTACAATTGAACTTTTTGTTTCTCTTCTCTTTCTGTGGCTTGCGCTGTCATATCCTTCGATTTCATATACGATAAAAACGTTGTCCATATGACACTGCACATGGAAACAAATACTACGCGATTTCGTTCGGGAATCATTGAGAAATTTAATCGTTTGCAGGATTGGCCATATGCAAAATCCGACTTTAAATGTTGGCCAGAATTTCTGCTTAACTTCTTCTACGGCTTCGCTGTGCGTTTTCATTTCCATGAGGCTCATACCGTAAAAGAAACTACAACCGGCGAATGGTCCATATGAGATTTGTTCTAGCAAGGCCTGCGAAATTAATTTAAGGATATTAAGAATTTATTCGTCAAGAAAAAAATGAATTTCATATTTCGCACTTTAAAGGCGCCAACGCGAACGGACATCGTTGGCCATAAGGCGGAGGAAAAGCGTACCCAGCAATAAAGCGTTGGAGCGACATAAAAAGTACCGAATACGGAAAATCGCATCACACGCATCCAGTCGTAGGTTTCTTTCGAATGAATTCAAAAAAAATATTATTTTTAAAAATCACACATTTTCCTCCCATTTTCAATGATTCAAAATTCAATTTGACTTACTAAAGTTTTTACCCTCGAAAGTTTGCTGGATCAGAGAGGAAGTCGGCCATATTACAGCATACGAGATCATCCCTTTTGCCAGCGGATGTGCATTGGAAAGCATTCGCCATTTTGATTTTATCAAATTTATGGCTAACGACATAATGTGAAATATAACAAGATTTTAAACTGCCGCTAGAAATGGAATGGTTCGAATTAAAATAAGAATAATCACTGCTAGAGAGCTCCTCAAATGCGACATCGAAAATGCAAGATTCTTTCTCATTTGAACAAAATTTTCATTCTGCAGACATTACGACGCCCGATTCTCATTTCTCAGAGACTCAAATGAGTGAACTTTTCTCGACTGACCGCTTTGAAATTTTTGCTCGAATTTTATTTTTAACCAAACGCATTCAAACACTCAAGGCAAGCGGAAACATTCACAAATTTGAAAATTCAATTTCAAGGTCGTCGGGCATAATCTTATCGAAAAATTTTTTTTTTTTTTTTGGGCTCATAATTAAATGAGTTTTCTCTGTTTTTATACTTTTTCAACACTCTCTGTTTGATTTGTGATGTATTTTTTGTCTTATTTTTTTCAAATATTATTTTGATCTCTGCAACCTTCTACACTTTCATATCTGATGAATGAATGAAGAATATGTAAAACTGTTACGTCTTTAAGGTTTTAGAACTGCTCGACACAAGACCCAAGTAAATGCCACGAAAATTACTTGAAGACTGAGATGAATATTTAAATGCAGAAAATGCAAGTTTTGCCAAAAAAAAAAAAGCAAATTAACAAATCAAAGTAGAACGGGTGTAATTAGTTGAAAAGCTTTGATGATTTCCCTTTCATTAAAATAAAAATTGGCAGAGAATTCGAAATGTCGATGTCAATGTCCTCAATTAGTTTGTTTAATCGCTAATTTCCTCGATCAGTGGTGGTGTCTCCAAATGGAAACCGGTCAAGCCAACTCATTAGAACATATACATACAAAATAAGATGGATCGATTTTGTAACCTCCAATTGCCCTAGCAGAATATTATTCTGTTGCCCATACTTAATAATTATGCCGAAGAAACTATAGGTCAAATTTGAATTTTAACCTTCCGCTTATGCAAACAAAGGTTTTTCATGCCATATTCGACTTATCTTGGTCATCATTGTTGGTGCAAAACATCTCAAAAAGCAGAGAAACAATCACTTCAACGTCCGCCAAAACTCAAGCCATTGAAAAAAATTTTATATTTTCTTTAATAACTATCTTAAAATGGCCAATTTATGATAAATTTTCAAGCAAAATTTTATTATTTCTCATGCCTAAAATTATGCTAAGAATCGAAATAAGAAAAATTCAATTTAAAAACATTTTTGATTAGGTAGAAATTTCAATAATTTTTAGCATGCTTTTAGGCATATTTAAGATGGGCCTTCTTTTTGAAAAGCGGAAGAAAAAAATTCGGCTTTGACCAATGGATCCCTGGGCATTCTTTCTCCAAAAAAAAAAAATGTAGAATCTTATTGCACTAGGGCAATTTTCATATTTTTTTTTTTTTTGGCGAACAAAACGATCCACCTTAGTATTTATTAAGGATCGTAGTCTTCATGTCGGCTTAAGAACTTCGAAAGTTCAAATCTTATTCTTCATGCCAGTTTAACTTAATAAAACTCCTTTGTTATTTTCGAATTCTTCAAAAACTTTCATACAAAATTATTATGACTGCCTGGTAGGAGTCACTTTGGTTTGAGCTTCAATGAAGGGTCTAATTTGAGAGTTTAAATCATTTAAAAAAATTAATCTAGAATGAAAACTATGACCAATCATATAAATATAAATAAACTAAAAAGTAAATAAATAATTCCTTCTTTTCAAGGACACACGACGGTTAAAATTCGATATTTAAATCTACTACTTTCTCACATTGAAGCTGCTTTTTAGCCGGTGCTTATAAACGGAGCTCTTTGTGTGATAATTTAAGGCAAATGACACAATTTCGCGTGCATATAGGCGGGGAGTGCTTATATCCGGGTTGAATATATCCAGGGAATACTGTATATGCGTGTCATTATTAATGATCGTGGTTGCCAAATAATTGTGAATTAATCGGGATTATTTCAGATCAATGAAGTAATCTAAATTATTTGAAAAATAATCAAAAGCAATTCCGATCGAATTAGGATTTTTTTGAATTAATTTTAATCCAATAATAAATTTGAATTGTACAAAAATTAATTCGACTTTAAAAAGTTTCAAAGTAATCTTAATGTAATCAGATTATTTTCTAATAAATTGTGAAGAAATTAATACTTTCCATCAATCTGACAAAAATCCCCATTTTTGGCAAACCTAATAACTAGAGCTCGGATTTTGAATATTTTGAATTTTTTTGAATTATTTGAAATTATTGAATATTTTGAATTTTTTCGAATTTTTTTGCATTTAACAGTGCTTTTCGAATATTTTATTCACTGAAGTAGGCTTTTTTTTTTGTTAATTTGACAATTCAACATTTTAATAGGCATACTAAATCGAACTAATTTGGAATTATTGACTGTGAATTTTTGGAATATTTAGAATTTTTTGCATTTTTGTTTGAATTTTTTTGAATATCTTTTTGAATGTTTTGAATTTTTTGCATTTTTTTTTTTGAATTTTCTTGAATATTTTTTGAATTTTTGAACTTTTTGCATTTTTTTTTTGAATTTTTTTCTTCATTTTTTTACATATTCAAATTTCGAGGAATATTTATAAGATAGATATTAGATAGAATGAGCCATAGGGGAACTAAATGGGTACATACATCATAGAAAAAATGGCATGGATTCGTAATAGTGAAATATTTATAACAAAGGGGTCCCTTATTTAGAGGTCTCACTGTTTTAGGACAATTATAACTTTTAATAGGCAAAACTACAGCGATAAACCAAATGGTTCTAATTTTTTAGCTTCGACTGTACATCATTCATTACAGTAGTT
The DNA here is from genome assembly GCA_020466095.1 of Chlorops oryzae. Taxonomy (NCBI): domain Eukaryota; kingdom Metazoa; phylum Arthropoda; class Insecta; order Diptera; family Chloropidae; genus Chlorops; species Chlorops oryzae. The sequence goes on along the minus strand of CM035808.1, from coordinate 5,286,786 downwards.
TCGCTATATAAGAAAGTCGATTTTGCCAAGAAATTTCATTCTTATATCGGGTTTTTTCCTATATCAGAACCCGTTTATAAGAAAATTTTTTCTCATACAAACTACCGATATTTGAAAATAGGGGTGTTAAATTTTTGATAAAAACCAAGTTTCTTATATAAAATTTTTTCCATACAAAAAGTGTTTTTGGTTTTGGTAAACTGTTGCTTAAAGGCGGGTTTTTCTTATATACGAGTTTCTTATATACAAACATTTTTGTACAGAGCTTAATATAAATGGACTTGGTGCCCTGAGATTCTTTTCTTAAAAGCGGGTTTTTCTTATATACGAGTTTCTTATATAGCGAAACTACTGTATTGGCCTCGACTATCGTTAACATTTCATTTCTTCGCTACGCATACTTTGGCGTTCGTAAAAGACAAAATAATACCTTTTTTAAGCGAATCTATCAAGGTCATCGTGCTAACGATGCGTCACTGACAAGAGCTCAGCTGTTACATAAAATTGAAAGAAAATTTTAAAAGGGAAAAATTCTTGAAAATCAAGGACTGAAAGCTTTCGGAAGCTAACGAATGCAAAAGCACAAATGCAGAGAGCAACAAAAAAACAAAAAAAAAAAAAAAAAACATGTAAACAAACAAAGTAAATGGCGCCAAAATTCCACTTGAACTTGAAATGTGCAAGTTCAATGTATCGAAAGCTTTTTTACGCTTCTGCCAAACAGGTGAATTGACAAAACGAAGCGGGGAAGAGACGAAGCGCCAAACATGAGCACGATTTCAATCGCGGAACTGAGTGTAGAAGTGGCGAAACGTACGGAGAATCAGAAATTGTATATCGTTTGGTTTGATAACACATTCAGAATCAACATTTGCCTTAATTATTCATTGGAAAATTTTGAGAAAAAAAAACCTATCGTCATCGTCAATCGAGTGCTGAAGAATAACAAATTTATAATTTTTTTCGCATTATTTTTCTTGCGTGATTTCATTTCATTTCATCTAAATCGAAAGTCAATATTTCGATGTCGCATTTTGTTGCCCTTTCACCTTCTCATATTATTATTAAATTAAAAGAAATTATTGCTTTAATGTGCCACTTTACTTACATTTTCAGCAGCTTTTTTTGAAATTCAATAGAAAAAGCATTTGTTTTTTTTTTAATATTTTCTAAGAGAATTAAATTTTCGTAATTTTTCACGATTTTTGCATATTTTTTTAAAAAATAATCATCGCGGAAATGTTGAAAAGACTCGTTCGCTCCCACGCGTCCAAGTGTCCCCACGTCAATACGACTCAACGTTTTTCGTATTCTAATCGTTATTTTGCTTTGTGAATAAAGCCCCCCACGTCAGTGTTGCCCATTGGTTCAATTGACGAAAAACAAAAACTGAAAGTCTTATCATAAAAATATCCCAACAGGAAAAGTTTTGAGCATGACAAAGTAGCGCTGCTGTCAGTTTAGACAAAATTTTCCCCTATATAAGAGGAATTTCTATTCTGTGGGGGAGACGTCTTTAGGGCAATATTTAAGGGACGAAACAATCCCATTAGGAACCAACAAAGTAGGAACCGGATTTTGATGAAATAATGAACACAAATGGATCAAAAAATCATCGGAAAACTTTTTTCTTATCACAGAAATGTGGTGACTTGTAATCATAGATCGGGCCTTGGATTTATTTGGATATGACAGCTGCTTTCAGTGCAAACAAAGACTTTCCTAATTTATGTTGTCAGTAGATGAAAAATTCGGAGCGGTACTAAATTCCCATTTACAAAATTCCCAGGGTACAAAATTCCCATTTAGAAAATTCCAATGACAAAATTCCCAATTTTACAAAATTCCCATATGACAAAATTCCCATATACAAAATTCCCATTTACAAAATTCCCATATACAAAATTCCCATCTACAAAATTCCCAGGTACAAAATTCACTGGAATTTCGAAAAATGGGAATTTTGTAAATGGGAATTTTGTAAATGGGAATTTTGTAAATGGGAATTTTTATTGAATTTTGTATTTTATTAGAGAAATTTTGTAAAAATGGGAATTAATATTTGTAAATGGGAATATTTGTACTGGGAATTTGAATGACCATACCGAAAATTCTTCATTTTGAAAAACAATATCAATAAATCATTCGTAAAAAAGTACTATGATTTCGAATAGGAATTGACGTAGAGAGTGATGAAATATTTTATAAAAAATAGATAATGAATTTCAATATTCAAATTTATATTTACCTAAAATATATATTTATGTATGAATAAAATTAACGTTGATGATAGTAAAGCAATATTAAAATTTTTTAATTCACAATAGTTTTCATTATATCAGGTACTTTTTAAGCACCAACTGAATTGCCCTGAAATGCTCTGAAAATATTTTACTGAAGCGGAACGATGAAGGATAATTTCATAAGACAGTCTGAGAATGTTCTTTCTAATGAATTGTTTGTTTTCTGGATTCATCTTAGAAAAAGAAAAATTGATTTATTTGTTATATATGCCACCATTAATTCCTCGGTGACTTTCGTCATACATGGGATGAGTTCCAGCTGGGAAGTTTTTCAAAAAATGACAATCTAGCTGTTTCTTTCAACTCTCAGCTAATTTTTTTTAGCTTTAATTCTAAGAGTGTTGTTAGGGATGTGCAAAAAGTCCGTCATGCCAATTGACCAGATAATGCTACTAAAATTGAAAGAAATATTTTTAAGCTTATGGAATTTACAAAGTCTTCTAAAATCCCTTTTAAATTTATCCCCAACTAAAATGATAATTTTAGTACGAATGATTTCCTATCATTCTTGAATTTTTTGAGCTAAAAGTAATTATTTTAGCTGGGGTTAAATTTAAAAGGGATTTTAGAAGACTTTGTGAATTGCATAATTGTTCTTCAAAATTAAAAAAAATGTTTCTTATTCTTCAAATATTGGAGTTCATTTTTGTCTCAAAAGTGATGTCTGTTTTTAAATGTGGAGCTATCGAAAATTTCATCAAAGCAATGCCATTGTTGTGAGCGGAGGCTTCACTGCAGTCGAATGCAGTGAATGCACAAAGAAAAAAGAAAATAAGGTAACGGCTAGGCGAAAACCGGCATACCAGTCAGGTCACCAGAAGCCGCCGAGTCGAAAAGAAAATAAAAGCTAGATATCTTCGGTTAAAAAATGCCCAATACCGGAAAATTTTTTAAACTATCAGTCCTTTTTTCCCACGGAAGTTTTTTCCTTCTTAATTTTTCTCAACGGAGAAAGGACATCTTTTTTAGCATCAATTAAAAATACAATGTGATGACTAGAGCTCGGCTTTTGAATATGTAAAAAATGAAAAAAAATTCAAAAAAATAATCAAAAAATATTCAAAAAAAAAATCAAAAAATTAAAATATTCAAAAAATTCACAGTCAAAAATTCCAAATTAGTTCCATTTAGTATGCCTTTTAAAATGTTGAATCTGTCAAATTAGCAAAAAAAGCCTACTTCAGTGAATAAAATATTCAAAAAGCACAGTTAAATGCAAAAAATATTAAATAAAATATTCAAAATATTCAAAATCCGAGCTCTAGTGATGACCTTTCCTTTCAAAATGTTCGAAATTCTTGCTCGCTTTATATTCCCTTCCCAGTGTGCTTAGGATGAGAGAATCTTTTCAGATCCGCAGGAGAAAATTCCCGGGATTATTTAGAATCGGGCTATGTATGGTGGAGTAACGGTTTTTATTAGATTTCAGTTCACGGAAATCCGGTGAAATAACTAACCGGCACATCCCTAGAAACAATATTCTTTGCCTTTTCTCACAAATAGGGGTTTTTAATAGTGGTTGCATTCGGCGAATACTGGATGGGGTATTTAACATGATTTACACCAGACTGTAGGTCATTCAAACGCTTGGAGTTGACTAAATTGGAAATATTTCGACGAAAAATGCTACAACAAAAAACGGATATTCCTTCGGCCCCTGTCAAATGTTTAATTTTGGTTTCTCAACGATTAAAACTTTTCGTATATCTCAATTTCCAATTTTTACACTAAATTTATTTCACTCCACCATTAACATTGTCCCCCCCGCCAGCTTGAGAGTTCCTAAGTAGGGCTTCGTATTGTTTCTTGTAAACGAATTTTTGATAATCCTTAGCGTTGCTGTGACAATTTAAAGGTTGCCTTGGGTATTCCTTGTAACAGTTCACTAACTCTGATTGTAATCTCTGAAATTCCGCTTCATCTTCTCGAGCCCAACTTAAGGGTTTCCGTGTGGCTGCTTCCATTTCGCTAAATTTCTGTTCGAAATTAAAATTTTCTATATCCAAAAGTTTCTTTTGATAGTCATTCAATATTGGTCCTTTGGGTTTATCCTGTTGTTGTTGCTGTTGTTGTTGTTGCTGCTTCTTTTTCGCATTCAAGCAATTTTGGCAAACGGCTGGAGTTTGGGTGCTTTGAGCTGCTCTCGAGGTATTTTCGCCTTGTCTCAGTGCATTTTCAATTCGATTGGTTACCTAAACGCAATAAAAAAAAATACATACAAAGCACCGAATATATGCATAACAGGATGCGTGACGAACCGATTGCGATACGGTGACTATATTCACATGATCTGGGCTCTCAAATTCCACTGTACTCGGCACAGAGTTCTTAGCTCCCATAATTGTTCAATAAATGTGTATTTTCGTTTTCGATTCAACGTTGGAATTTTCAGTAATAAAATTTGAAACATTAATTAGACAGAATTTTCAATGAGAACAAGTGCAAAGCTAACTTAATGCCCCAGAGATGCTTTTGGACCCTTGCTGGGACCAAATTTATGAGGACAATACTTATTACCAAATATATTGAAAAAACGTTGTACAAAATTTTCACTTTTGGATTTCTCCATTCGCATTAAAAATAATTTTTTTTAACACTCCTCGACAGTCAGACTGAAAGGATTGGAAGCTATGGAGTCGGAGGACAGCGATTTGGAGTAAGAAACACACATTACCATGACTATTTTTATAGCCCCCGTTTTTAAAAATAACAGTCTTAAAAGCTGTGAAATGAATTTACAAGCCCTGGCAGTTGACGGTGCTGCCATATATTTCTACATTTAAAAAATTGCGATATTGAAATAAATTATTTTTTTCAAACATTTAAAAAAAAATAAGTTTGTGAAAATTGACCCTAAAGCCTGCAATACACTATAGAGTTTTTTACGTAGATAAAAGTGTGTAGAGTGTAGAGAATCTGCCTTTGTTGTATACACTGAAGACGGTCTCTGCAATTCTAAAGCTCTACGTAAGGCTGCCATCGACATATTAAGAGTGAAGCTCTACTATGTGTTCCACGACTATATGCACTGCCAAAGTAATTTTCTCTACTGTAGAATCGTAGAGAAAACATTTTTTGCAGTTTTAACAGCCATGGAGAACATAGAAGAGTTCTACTCTAAAAAATGTTGACGGCAGCTCTACGTGAAGCTGTAGAATTGTAGAGACGGTCTCCAGTATACACAGCAAAGGTAGATTCTCTACACAAGGTTTTTTCTCTACGTAAAAAACTCTATAGTGGATTTCAGGCTTGAGACACAAAATTTTCTTTGGGAAGGAAATATAAATAAAAAGAGAATTTTATTTTTTTCTTTGAAACCGAAATTTTTGTATTCTGTTCACAATGGGTTAAATTATACCACACTTAGACTAATAGTGCGTTTCCATATAGTGTTTAACTCTGAGATGTTTAGCTAAACACTTCGAGCGTTTCCACGTATGCGAGGTGTTTAAGTTTGACAGCTGTTTGTTTATTTACAATTGCAAGCATTGTTGCCATTTGTAGGAAAATCACTTGAAGGGAAAAAGGGACAGATTTATTGAAATAGGCAAAATGTAGGGAATTTTCGGTATATTATATTAAGATATATTTTGAATATAGTTTCTTGTCGATCAATTAAAACGACAAAATAAACGTCTCGTCTCGTGGAGTTGGAAGTGGAAAACCCAGAAAAAACTATATCGGAAAGAATTTAGGAGGGATTTTAATTTTTACACGGGTTTGAAATTGATTTCTGTGACATGGCCCATAATCTTAATTTTCATATTTTTGGTAAAAACTATCGTTGAGCATCGATACTCTACCAAGAATCATACAATACAAGATTATGCGTTGCGCATATTATGCATTTTTTGTCGAATTTTGCCGTGTTTAAAAAACTTTAGGGATTTTTTGTAGTTTGTAGGGAATTTTATATTTTTGCTTTTGGCAACATTGCCATCGTTTTTTGTTTTGATTTTCTTTTGACAGTTAGATATGCATGAAATTCCGAGACGATAAATCGAATTTTTTCCTGTCGATGAAAGTGTTTATGAGGTGTTTAAGAGATAAACACTTCGTTTTCGCGTTTAACTTTTGTATGGCAAAACACGAGTTAAACATTTCGTTTAGGGCCCTAAACGCTTAAACGCGAGTTAAACACTATATGGAAACGCGCTATTAGAGGACTCGAATCGATTACATCGGTATTAATCCACTTATTTAAAAGAGGTCGACTCGGGATAGCTATTGATTAAATATGAAAATTTATTTTCTACATAGTTGAAGTAGAGAAGTTTTTGAGATTCGGCAGAAGATAAAAATACATTAATAAAAATTAAAGGTGTTTTTTTTTGAAGATTTTAATCGATAATAATTTATCATTAATTCCACATCCGTGGGTTTTTAAAAATCTTGTAATCAACTTATTGTCTGGTCTTGTTTTAGATATTTATATTATAATCAGTTTTTGATATCGTAACAGGCATCTATTTTGCGTTAATGAGAAGAATTCCTAAAATCCGCAATTTACACGTTCTGATATATCGATAATGAAGCACATTTCAGGTCGCAAGGGACGCACGGAGAAAAGACAAAACTGTGGTTTAATTATCGAAATATCTAAACGTGTTAATCGCGTATTAGTTTTAGCACCGATTTTCTCTTTCAACCATTACTGAGAGCATCTAAAATGCGACCTTTTGATATTGATGATTTTTTTTTTTTGTGAATGGTAATACTCAGAGGCATTTTTTAAATACACAGAAAGTGGCGCAAAAATAGGAATACACTGAAAAAAATTGCTAAACTTTTATTATCTTTTTTTGTAAAAGTTTTTTCCAGTGTTTAATTACAAAAAAAAAAAAAAATTATGGGCCTTGTTTTATAACTATCAGTCGCCATTTGTTTCATCTTTCTATCTTGGTAAAAATAATTTTTTAAAGATAATTCAGAGAAACTGCACAATGGGAATCTAAGAATTGGTTTCTACAGTTTCTGCAGTGTATTTAAACTTAAAACTCCCTTTCAGGTGTCCTTGAGGTATTCTTGAAAAATTCTTTTTGGTAAACCATTTTTCACAGTTTTATAACTCAAAAAATTAATTAAGATTGAAAGATGAAACAAATTTTTGATGGTTGCCAAAATAAAATGGAATCAAAAAAATTTTTTTTAAATTTTACACTGAGAAAAATTAAAAAAAAAAATGTAATTATTTTTTTCTGGGTATTTTAGTTCTTGAGACACTTTCTAGCTATACCTCTGACTCTTATATTTCGTATAAAATAAATTTTATTAAAATCCAAAGGGGGATTTCTCAGATAATTAGGAAAACGTAAGTACCCAGCCGGAACTGTGTACAGGAAGTGCCCGATCACTGCCATAGCACCAAGTATGATGTGCACAACACTATGCTGATATACAAACCTTATGCACTTTTGTTACTCTTGTGATAACTGGGTTCGAAGTGGATAGCGGCTGTATATGGGCATACTCTGTTTTCTTGCTAAATTCTACAAGTGTATTCGTCGTTGGTTGGGCATTGGTCAATTTAACAATTAATAGAGATTTTATTTGCCTATTAACTACTCTGTACACTGAGTGCCTAGTAACTACAAGGCCCGGCTGGGTTTGGTACGGCACGAAGTGTATGAAGAAGTAGATAGGTCAACATAAGAAAAAAAATGTTTTCAAATTATTTCACAACTGTGTACAATGCCATACACCCGGTATATAGCTTGTATATGGAACGAAAGCGAACTAAACCGGTATTTTTCATTATTTCATATACCAATGCTAATACAGTGAACCCAGTTTTCACACCACGGCACATCTTAAGGACATGTATTAGAAAAATGGACAGGTCCCGTAATATTAGCAGCGTGCTGTGCACACATTCTGTGTGCTATGCTATGGTATAGATGCTCTCAGAGCCAATATCCAGTAAAATGTGCGTAAAATGGTAGAAAATATATACATCACATACGCCCATTTATATCTCAAGTAATATAAAATAATAATAAAATTTCTTAATAGTTTTAACGTGTTAAGGTGAATTTCTTAGGGGTCTGAAACCTTTGTCGTTCGTTTTTTATTGGCCTTAATGACCTGGCGTTACGTTACCTGGCGTTTACGTTACTAAAATTTCAAAAGGGTTTTAGTCATAAAATAGTCTTTTATTTTAACCTTTTTTCCTTTTAATTCATAAAGTCTGGTATTATAAATAGAAGGGCAATAATAAATTTTATCAAAAACAATATTTAATTGAGCTTGCGTAATTAGAAGATAATTATCAACTTATTCGTTAAAGAATTTTTGTTGTTGTTGTTTGGTTGATTCTTCTGAATGGAATTATTAAGGACGATAACTTCCATTGATCAGGTTACTAAAAAGGCCCAAATTGCATAGATAAAGCACTTTTAAAGGTAATTTAAGAAATACAAATACAACAAAATAAGCCTTTACCTATGTTTTACAGAAATGAGGGCTGACTATAACCACCAATCTTCTTAAATAGTGGAATTCAGATGTGTTACTATGATAGTACATACCCAAAAATTGTTTTAAGGAACTGGGGCATTTTCATTTCCGGTAGACCTTTCTGTGGAAATGCCCATATACAAATCTTATGCACTTTTGTTAAAAAATGTCCAAGGCTCGTGCGGTGGTGTGATAACTGGGTTCGAAGTGGATAGCGGCTGTATATGGGCATACTTCGTGTGTTTTCGTTGCTAAAGCACGTTGCTGTATACAACGTGTACTTCGTGCCGTTCGGCTTCGGTTGCTTTCTTCGGTTCTATATACTTGCTATGCACCAAGTGTATCGTGTAGTAGGCAGTCAATTATTTCATTTTTGCCTATTAACTACTCTGTACACTGAGTGCCTAGTAACTACAAGGCCCGGCTGGGTGTTGTGGTGTATCGGCACGAAGTGTATGAAGAAGTAGATAGGTCAACATAAGAAAAAAAACTGTTTTCAAATTATTTCACAAGCTGTGTACAATGCCATACACCCGGTATATAGCTTGTGATATGGAACGAAAGCGAACTAAACCGGTATTTTTCATTATTTCAATATACCAATGCTATATACAGTGAACCCAGTTTTCACACCACGGCACATCTTAAGGACATGTATTAGAAAAAGTGGACAGGTCCCGTATATTAGCAGCGTGCTGTGCACAGCATTCTGTGTGCTATGCTATGGTATAGATGCTCTCAGAGCCAATATCCAGTAAAAATGTGCGTAAAATGGTAGAAAATATATACATCACATACGCCCATTTAATATCTCAAGAAATATAAAATAATAAATAATAATTTCTTGAATAGTTTTCAACGTGTTAAGGGTGAATTTCATTAAACAAAAATTACTTCGCCACAAGAACGCTGTTAAAATGTTAACAGAAGAATGTAAACTGTAACAGCAAACTGCTTGCTAGCAGAAAAAGAGAAAATTGTTTGAAAAAGAGCAATTCAAGAGAGTTTTTGGTTTTATCTCGTATAAGAGATCTCTAATATAAGACTTCAAAACTTCTTGTAAAACTATGCGAAATATAATTGCATATAATGTTTTGGTTCGGTTCTTGATTTATTCTTCAGCACGACAATTATTTAGATTCAAAAGGAATGCAAATTTTTTGACTCGAAGTGCCTTAATAAATCACATAAATACATAATTATAAAAAAATTTAAAAAATCCGGTTTGCTGTTCAAGGTTAATTCTATCGCTGTAAGTAAGATGGCCAAGTGTTAGCCAGAAGCAACTTACGATCACGCTTCCAGCTTTAAGCTCAAACGTGTTGGCATTGTTTGGAGTTTTTCTTTTCTTTTTTTTTTGCGATGAAAGAGATAAAAACTTCAGCAGCGCAGAAGTACCTACATAAATCGGTTGGAAGACTTTTTCATCTGCCTTTTTTCAACAACCTTCTTTGAATATTCATAAAACGACGCTTTGCAACAGAAAAAAAAAAATATAAAAAAATAAAAACAAAGAAAAATGCAAACGAGATGCCATAACAAATCGCATTTTTGCGTTTTCCATTTCAGACGTGTTCTTTATGTCAATCCGCCAGCGTCTTTTCGAAGTCACTCAGATTATTTATGAAGCTGTATATCTTATGCGAGAGGAAGATCCCTCAAAAAGCAAAAAAAAAAAAAAAGGAACATATATCAGCTTAATGGAACTTGGCAGAAAAGGGGATGAGAACCCTATAAAACCTTATTTATTTTTTCTTCATTTGATTTTACTATCAGCATAACTCTTCAGTTATGAATAAATATTTTATATCAACGTTATATATTCTCCCATATTCATGAGTCAAGCTATGTACTCGAGAGTACATAAAAACTCATATCTTATCAGTTAACAAACAGTAGGCTCTCATAGGTGTGATAAATTGAACATATCAGCCAAGTATTACATATCAGCTCAAAGCTAACAAATATAAGGAATGAAGATAAGAATTTTTCAAAAAAACTGCACAAGGAAAAATCCACTTTCACAAATAGGTTCTATGCTTTCGAAAAATATCCGTCTCTAGACAGAACTTTTTCGAACAAATTTCCAAAAAAAAAAAACTAATAATATTTTCAGATTCATGTTTTTCTACCCAAAATGGGTCATATCTGAACTTTTCATTGAAAAAAAAAAACATTGTGGCATTAGAGGGTTAAAGCCGCATTGGATCTTTTAAATATTTTTCGAGGGGAGTGCGATTTCTCCATACACAATTGAGTACGAGTTTTGGGGAAAAGTTGAAAAGTTCCAGCTTTTTGTTCATTGTCAGTGGCAAGTTAATCACACAACCATGGATTCAAACCCCTATATTCAAGACAAAATATTTTTTTTAAAGTGAAGCGTATAAACTCACTTTTTTTGGAAAGTCTTCCCCTAAAAATCCCAGCTGTGAGCTTGGTATGACAGTGGCTATCTTAGTGACAATTCGATGGCCCATAAGAACAATCGCCATCACATCTGGAGGTTCACGCAGGCCCGGACTGGGACCCTAAGGGCCTACCGGGCAGACAAGTTAAAAGGCCCCCTACACTATGTGCTTAGAAAATTAGTTTAATGTAAATTAAAAGGGAACATATTTTGAGATTTCGCATTGAGTATGAACGCTTTAATGCTGAAATTTTCAGGAGTCTCAAGAGGCCCCTGAACGTGGAAGTATATACATATAATCTCTAAAGTGTCTTCCAAATGAGAGCCCCCTACCTTGAGTGCCCACCAGGAATTTTCCCGGTTGCCCGGTGGGCCAGTCAGGGCCTGGGTTCACGACACAAAATGCAATTTTGGCCATAGGACAGGTATGCAAAGCAATTTCTTGGAATAAAATTCAGTTCATTTAAGTGTTCAGCCACTCTCCGTCTTGAGCAAAATCCAACCAAAATCTCTTATTCGATCGAAGAGGTATTTAAGCACCCTAAAACTTCCTGTTAATGGACCTTCGAAATTTAGTTTTATTTACAACGATTATTGGTTATTTTGACACCCGCGGCTTATTATGCCTTGGAGCACTGTTGCCAGTAGGTACAGCGTAGTCTCCCCCAGTGGCGTGTCCAGCGAAAGAGTGCTTTGACAGTGCTTATATTTTCCACAGTGGTATATTGAACAATTATAAGGCATTAACTCAAAAAACCTTGGGGGGCGGGGGGCTATTAGAAGAAGTTTAGAGAGTTATGGATCAAAAACCAAAAATATCCGAAAAATTCATGGCGTCCGATTTGAATGAAAATTTATATATAGAAAAAGTAAAAAATTCTAAGAATTTTGGCGTCAAAATTTTTTTCAAAAAACTGATTACAACTAGTAATTTCGTACAACTGGTATTGCCAGGTACTAGTTCAAACTGGTCCAAAAAGGACAAGTTTTTTGAAAAAATTTTAGTGCTAAAATTCTTAGAATTTTTCACTTTTCTATATATAAATTTTCATCCAAATCGGACGCCATGAATTTTTCGGATTTTTTTTTTGTTTTTGGTTTTTGATCCATAACTCTCTAAACTTCCTCTAGCCCCCCTCAAATTTTTTTGGGTTAATGCCTTATAATTGTTCAATATACCACTGTGGAAAATATAAGCACTATCAAAGCACTCTTTCTCTGGACACGCCACTGGTCTCCCCTAAATTAAGGGAGTTTTTTAACCGTTAGCAGAGATTTAGTCAGGAAAAGTCTTCTTGGAAATTTTCATGGGACCAAGGTTTTGCTTCAATAAGATTTCAAAATCAAATTTGAGGGAAATTTGGAATTATTTTGAAACATTCAAGGGATATATCCCCTGAAAAAAAAGCTGCCAATGGTGCCTTGGAGAGTTTCAAAAGCTCTAACTTGTTGGAACGTGGTTTAAGAAATTTTGGTTTTTAAAAAAAAAGTATCCTTCTAAATCCAGTCCTATCCACTTTCTAGTCCTATTCACTTTGAATAATACTGTAGCCCTTTGATCTTTCACAAAAGTGTTCTTATTTAGTCAACTCTTGGAAATTTCTGAATACTCCGGACTATAGAGGAAGTGCAATGACTTTTCTTAGGACTGACTGGCAGGGAAATTTTTTAAAAAATGTGAAACTCATCACTTGCAATGTTATTCGCGGCTCCGCTTCAGTGAACAGGCATCACTTTAAGACAAAAATCAATCTTGATTTCGTGGGAAGGTTTGAGTCCATAAAACCTGTGTCTCCGTCCATTTCAATGACATGCCACAAAATTGACCCCGATTGTAAAAAAAAAGAAAAAAAAACGAATTAGAAGTAGAAAGAAAATACTGTCCCATCTTCCCCACAATGTCAAAGTTTTTAATGCGCGGAAACATATTAACTCTGAATGAACATTTTACCGAAGAAGGGCGCCAAGAGTCTTCCCAACAATGTATTGATTCCGATGAAAATTTTTTTTTTTATTGCAAATTGATTTGAGAACTCTCTACTCTGAGGCAGCTGAAGAGCTATTTGTGCACAAAGCGATGATATATCATATCTCAATGTAGTGACGATGACAACGACTATGACGAAGAGGACGATGATAATATGATGATGATGATGACAATGCCGCCGATGTTTGAATCCCCATAATTGTCAATATTAGTTGGAATCTTAAAAGCTTATTGATTAATTATGGAATTGAATTAACGAAAAGGCTCGCAGCGTAAATTGATTTCCAAAAGTCGAACATTCGTACATACATACATAGATGTGTGCGGCTCAGCAGAGTGATAAGTCAAATATCTATTTTTTTATTTCCCATTTTTTTTTGTTTTTTTTGTGTTTTTGTTTGGCCTTTCAACTCGTTTAATTGTTGTGGTATTGTGCGTCTTGTAATTTCTCCCATTTCGGATATTTTGCTTAATTGAATTTGGTTAATCGAGCCCTAAAAATAGTTAAATACTCGATGAGTCGCATGTGCTCGATAAATAAAATTGTGCGGGCATCTTTATTGGCGTATATATGATAATGAAAAAGGGTTTTGTTTTCTTGAAGAGAAAAATTTTGATCTTTCGAGTAAGAGTATTTAGATTGGTGCAACGTTGAAGCTTGAGTGTGTTATTTATGTGTTTTTCAGAGCACATTTCTATTAGGGGAAAAACACTAAAAGAGATTTATGAGGGGAGAGCATGAACTTTTTAGTTTTGTTCTTCTTAAGAGTAGAAGAAATTTTTGACTTCTTTTAGTTTTTGGATATTCTGGATTCTAAATGAGGAAAACACATTGGAATAAAATAAAAAAAAAACAGTACAAAAAAAATTTAGAAAAATTTAAAAATATGAATTCTTAATTATTTTATGGGACATTCTGATTGGATTTATGTGTGATATCTGTGACAATGAAGAAAAACTGCTAGGGTCTAAGAAATTAGTTTCGAAGTCATTAATTTCGTATGCTTTCTTGTGTCAAAACTTTTTAAATTTAAATGAAAAATTGAACGGGATCAGATTATGGTCCTTTTTGAGATAAATTCTATTATGATCGACTTAAGTCGACTTAAGAAGCATCCATAATGCATCAATTCAAGCTAACTTATACTTAAGACAGTTCTAAAGAGGAATTAAATAGGAATAGGCTATGGGAAATTGGGGATAAGTAAATAGAAGTAAGTAGAATCTCCCCTAAATCAAGCCAAATTTCTGGTCTTCAGAGAAGACTTATGGGAAAAGAGCCTTAGGGATCATTTTTACACCGAGAGAAATAACAACAGTTAAATCAACTACTTAGAACAGTTAAAGTAAGAGTGGTCAAATAAACTGTATTCCGCGTTAAATGCACTGAAAAAGGCAGTCAAATGAACAGTTGAAAAACAGTTTTTATGTTCAAATTCGCTTTCGTTCACTTAGACGTATAAGTTCGCATTCTGATCAACCGTCTTCGGAGTTTTCGATAGCTCAGTTGTTTAAGCTGTGACTCGACAGTCGTGAGCTTCGGGGTTCTATCCCTGCTGGCGGCGGGAATTTTTCTGAATTTTTTTTAATTATAGTTTTTTTTTGTTCAGAGTGTAGTTGTTTTGGAAGACAAAAATGTTCTCCTAAATTTTTAAGATTTTAATTTATTTATTTTTTTTTTTAATGGTTCATTTTCAAGCAAAAATTTTTGGGAGTGAAACAATTCCTTAAGCACGTTCTCCAAAACTTGAGCAACCATAAACTCAAGTGAGCATTTTGACCAACAAATTAAATTCGTTCGTTTAGCGTAATGGTTAAGATGTTCGCCCAGCGAAGTGTGGAGGTCAGCGGTTCAAGGCTCGGCCGAGGCGAGAAAATTTAAAGAAATGAAAGAGAAAAAGATTTAAATAGAAACAAATAAATAAAGAAAAATTATAATAATTTAATAAGAAAAAATATTAATAGAAGAAGATTAAAAAAAAGTCATAAGCAAAAAATAATTTATTTTTTCCCAGCGCTGGTGACAGTTGATTTAACCGCGAGACAGTTATATCAACCATCAGGTAGTTATATCCTTATTGACTGTGTTTATACTGTTGAATTGACCGCTACTACACATAAGCTAACAACTAACGGTGAACTCGGTTATTTTAACCTGCTTTTTCAGTTAATATAACTACCTTTTTCTCTCGGTGTAAGGGACTAAGGCCCTATATTACAGTGTATACTTAAATTAAGGAAGGTTGAAGAATTCCAATACGAAATAATCAAAGTATTTATCCAACCCAAAAGAATAGTACCAGTATTTAAGGCAGACTTCGATCTCCTTAAAGAGCCTCAGCTCATCTCTGCATAATATTTGATCAGATCCTTTAATAGTGGTCCTATTTCAAACTTCACCTCTTGGTTATTGGGTAAATTGAAACATCGAAAATCGAAAATCGATATTTAATAAAAATTGATATTTTATTCCGATTCAAGCTCATTAGATGCTAAGAACCTTAAGGCGATGCACTGTAGGTAATATTGGGCCTAAGAATTTGTTTAGAGAAGATTTCATTATCAAATAGAAGGAAAATGTGACCTAATTTGAAACATTCGTGGGATTTATCCCCTGGTACTGTTGCCAGAGTGCAACAACTTACTCTTAAAATGCCCTAAGATAACGTGCCACTTTTCCGGTGTAAAATGCAAATACTTCCAAAAAGATTGTTCTAAGTAAATACGTCAAAGATACTCGTTCATGTAGGAAAGCAAACATCTTTCCTCAATTCTTATTATGCTCTGTAAATAGAAAAAGAAAAACTCCCACGTTATGCGTCATAGCCATTGTCATCGCACACAAGAACTTACAAGAATGTTGAATGTTGAATGCTGAATGCTGACCTGACACTCGGTACCTCAATCTTGACGCAGCGTGTGACATACTTAGAAAAGAATTTGAATTTGAAGAAATCCTTTTGACAAACCTGTTCTAGCAATAAAAATCAAAAAAAATGGTGCACTCTCTGAAAAGCTGTTAAGTGAGGTCAGTGACTGTTAACGCTGAGCCCAACCGACAAGACAAGTCACGTCAAGTCCCTCACACTCTAAGCTGTTTCGAATTATAACTTAAAAAAAAATCCATTGAGTAAAAAGGAAAAGTGAAAGTGTTCGAATGACAAATTTTGACGTGTTAAAACCTTGACATAAAATCAAATAAAAATGTGGTCAACAATTATTAAAACAAAAAGGTGCATATAACTACAAAAAAAAGAAAGAAAAAAAAATTAAAAATAAATAATGACTGACAGAATAAATGAGCAGAATGCGAATGGGCAAGCACAGAGAAGTGTACGATTTCCTCTCTTTTCAACGGGGCAGGTGCTACATTCGCAGACAGGAAAATGGATATGAGTACATATTTCACTCGGCGCACTACTGTCAGCTTCGGTGTTTGTCACTTATCGACGACAATCTGACGGCTAACTAGTGTCCTGCTAGATAACTTCATCAGATATCGATTGCGGCTTGATGAAGGTTGCTGGAGGGAAACACAAAAAAAAAAAAAAAAAATAAAAAAAATAAAAAATAAAAAATTAAAAATCAACTCAAATCAAAAGAGGAAAATCAGTTGAAATAAAACGAAGAAAAGTCACATTTGTTCTGTTGTTCAAATTGAAATTGGAAGTCATTTAAAAGGAGAATAAATAAAAAGGGATAGCAGAGTGTGAGCGAAAGAGTCAGTGCTTCTTTTATTGAAGGTACAGGAGCACACGTGTCGCTTGCAGGCGAAATAGAAGAGGAAATCCATCGAATGTGCCGTGTCGAAACAGGAAATGCACGTGATTTCTAAGCATTTCTTATCGCTGTTTTCTTTACTTGATTTTTTTTTTCACCCTAGATTTGTATGCACATAGGTATTCCTTTCCTATTGGTATGATGCTTAAGACCTCTGCTGCCTCTTGCTTACGTATTTGTTTGGGGTTGAGTTTTTCGTTTTCTTCTACGCCATAGGATCATGAGTGGCAAGGTTTGAGATTTTCTTTTTCTCTTTTAAGTGCCCGCATCGAAATGCATCGAGATGCATTTTAATTTATTTTTCAAGAAATTTCTTACCAATTTAAAGGTGCTTGTGCTTGGCTTGTGGTGCTGTGTGCCTGTGCATAGCTCATTGCTTTGTGCGACACGCACAGCACAACGGGGGTTAATTGCCTACCGAGAGAGTATATTTCAAGTGGGCAAAGTTAATTCGAAAATATTTCCTTATTGTTGTGACAATTCGGTCTTGAAAATAATTATTCAATGCAAAGTTTTAAATTGAGAATTATTGCAAAGCGGGCTGCATTGACTTCGAAATGAATTTTAAAATGTGATTGATTTTTTTTAAAAATTTTATTTATATTAATTTTGGGAAATTTAATGAGTCGTATATTCTTCATTTCAAATATTGTGATGCGTCACAAAAGATGCTCCTTCGGCTCCTTTTCTTTTTTGTTGACATTTGCACTCACTTTTAAATGTTGCATTCTTTTGCTCTCTTATTTATTTTGCTTTCACTGTCAATTCAACATTATCATATACATATATTTTATATGTATGAATTTATAGCCCCATTACCACATGTCATCCAAATGCCATCGTTTGTTCCAGAGCACTCCACACGCAATGTGCAAATATTTGCCCGATGTGCAATGGATTTCAACATTTTGCTCGGGGAAGAAAAAAGAAAAACACAAATAATTTAGACAGTCATCCCTGCTTAGTTTTATGGGGGTAACTGTGCAGGCGCCAGTTTTTAACCATTTCTTTTTTCGCATGCTCATTTACGAGAAAACAATTCCGATGAACTATGAATGGGGGAAAATGCACTCGATGACTAAGAGAGGAAAGCATTCTTCTGTTTGCTCATTATTGGCTGATATTTCTTGAGTATATTTGTGGATTATGACGTTTAATTTATGTTATCATTTGCATTGGCAGATTTTTATGAATTTTCATGAGGGGAAGGAACTCAAGGCAGCTTAATTAAATGAGATTTGAAAAAAGGTTTTTATTTTGAAGTTGGAGAAATTAAAGGGAGTTAAAGGCGTACTTTCAGTTCTTTGGCATATCCTACATATTAGAAAAAATAATAACAAAGATGAGGGAGATTCAAAATTCTCGATTTTAACTCAATCATAATCAGTCTTTCATCTCATTTATCGATCTTTCTAATCAACATGTTTGGAGCGGGCATGGCAGAAAGAAGATTTTGATACTCAAAACTCCTTAGAATCTTCAGATTGAAAAATGGATTTATTTTTGACACAAACCTACCTAAATTATCTTGCCTTACAACCTAAAAAGACGAAAATCGAAAATACGCCATTTTGTAGATTAAAGATGGATGCTAACTTATGAAGCGAGAGGATCTGGGTTTCAACTCCCAGCTAAGGTTGACTGTTTGGGTCGTTTTTCAGTTTCGGTTTTCTTTTGTTTTCCCATTGATATTCATGGTATGAGAACGGGCCCATGTAAGGCCTAAGTGTGTCACTCTTAGTGGTGGCAGCCACACTAACCTAGCCTAATCTAATCTTACCTAACCTAACCTAACCTAACCTAACCTAACCTAACCTCCTAACCTAACCTAACCTAACCTAACCTAACCTAACCTAACCTAACCTAACCTAACCTAACCTAACCTAAACCTAACCTAACCTAACCTAACCTAACCTAAACCTAACCTAACCTAACCTAACCTAACCTAACCTAACCTAACCTAACCTAACCTAACCTAACCTAACCTAACCTAACCTAACCTAACCTAACCTAACCTAACCTAACCTAACCTAACCTAACCTAACCTAACCTAACCCTAACCTAACCTAACCTAACCTACCTAACCTAACCTAACCTAACCTAACCTAACCTAACCTAACCTAACCTAACCTAACCTAACCTAACCTAACCTAACCTAACCTAACCTAACCTACCTACCTAACCTAACTACCTAACCTATACCTAACCTAACCTAACCTAACCTAACCTATACTACCTAACCTATAACCTATAACCTACCTAACCTAACCTAACCTATACCTAACCTATAACCTAACTTAACCTCAACCTAACCTAACACTAACCTAACCTAACTAACTCTAACCTAACCAACCTAACCTATCCTAACTCATCCGCCAATATATCTGACACAGCTGGAATAAAAATAATACTAACTTTTCAAGGCCTATTAATTAATAACCTATCAATCCCAAGCTTTTGTGAACTACAAGGATAGAAAAATTATGCGTCAATTATTGTCGCAGATACTTTGCGGACTATCCAAGGGCACCGGCTTTTGTGAACTCAAATAGAAAAATTAGCGATCATTGAGTTTTGTCTCTATCAACTTGCTCATCAATTCATTGAAACCTAATTAAAAAAAAGCTCAAAACTTTTCAAAAAAAAAAGATTAAGAACTGAAGAGGGTCATCGAAGATTATCGTCAATAATTGTCGCGATGACTTGAGAAGAAACTGTCACAATGGAGCAATCTCGGTTTTTTTTGTTTCGACATAAAAAGCCCAGCCAAAAAAAGAGATCACTCTGAGAGTTTGTCAATCAGATAAGCTTGTTTGTCAATGACTTCGCCTATGATGATTTAATAGACCTTGCCTTATAAGTAAGTCCATCAGAGTTATTGAATTAAAGCAAAACGATTAAGAATCGTAAAAAAAAGAATTAAGCCCACAACCAAGTGATGAACATTTTTGGGGTTTCTTAAATTATTAAATTAGATTTATAGAGATCTGAAAATTGTTTTTATTCGCTGTTCTTTTTTCCTGCTTCTTCGATCATTGCTCAGAGGCTTAATGTATTCCTCAACTCGTTTAGCGTCCCTTGCATCTCTGCTTGGGCAAATATTTTTTTTCGATAACTTTTTCTTTTTATTTTGTAAATATTCTTTTTCCATATGCGCATCTCTTTATAACGGAGCGTTGATCTCTTGCCGCATTAATGGCGTACGCTGTCACTCATTTTGACATTTAACAAATTGTGACGTCTTATAATATATTAAACACAAACAACTGAAGTCATACCTCAAAGTTAATGGGTGGGTGGAACTTTTCATTTGGCTTAAATGATTGTCCAACAATTAAATGGAAGACTCAGAGCCGAAGGAAAACCAACTGTGAGAGAGTTCCAGTGGATGATGTCAGAAAATCCTTTGTCTGTGTATTCACTTTTTTTTTTGGCCAAATATTTATTTTTAAGGAGGTTTTAAAATATGCAAATTGAAAATTTTCAATATTTTGATGGACGTGAGAACAATTTTCACCAGGGAAAAGATTTTTTTTATTTATTTTTTTTGACGTATTAAATTAAGCGATGACAGTCGAATTTAATGAAAATTTATTACGTTAAGTATACAATCGAATTCTATTGAAGAAATAAATTACGCTAAGTTATTGCGTATGAATTTTAAAATGATTTTATAGGGGATCCTCCCTTAAATGCGCAAACGCAATTGAATTCTCAACGGAATGGAGTGTTAAGTAAACACATCAGAAGAGTGTGAAGTCCTTTCTTGAAAAGGGACACACAAAAAAAAAAAAAAAAAACCATTTCAATCATCGGAAGTCATACATGCATGCGCACATTTGTCTATAAATAAGTGTGTATGTAGATAGATGAGTCTGTGTGCGTGTGCAGTGCAGAAACAATTAATCTTCATTACCACAAAAGACATTACCGCCTTTTATTCACTAATGACGATGCAGTCACATGAGCCATATTAGCGGATCGTATAGCACACGTTCATTGTTGTACATATCCATTTATTCTTAAGGTAGGTACACATTTAGGGGTATACGGTAAACCTAATTCTTACCATAAGGTACCATAAATCCTTAAGGCATGCTTTTATTTGCAGCATCAACATTTTGTAAAGAAAAAAAAAAAAATAAGAAAAGAAATGTTTACCCTAATTGCTTTACGTTTTATACGTATACGATTTTTATGCGTTACTGATCTTAAGACTGGGTCTACCTGAGAGGAACTGAGGCTCTTCTTACCTGGGATATCTTGAAGCATAAGCGTTTTGTGGCTTCGTATTGCGTGTGGTATTAAGGGATTTTTATTTGAGCACACAGAGCTATAGTCATAGCCGATCTTTTGAGAGTTTTATTGTATGAAAGTTTTTTTTTTTTAGCATATCATTTACCTGTATCATGGTGATATACTGTCGAGCGCCGTTTATGCCAAAAGGAATACCTTCATACCCTGTCTTTATCATTCAAATTGCTTTTGTCTGAATTGGTTTATTGAGCTCAAGATGATTCTAAAGGACAATGATATAATGCCTAAAAATGCTTTATGCTGTCGCAGAGGAAGAGACAGAGAGAGATCGAGCGAGAGAGAGACAGAGAGAGATCGAGCGAGCGAGAGAGGCGAAAACAATACCGACAACAACACGAAGAAAAATATAAATAAATGGAAAGCGATTCTTAAGTGGAAAAATGAAGGGAATGTGTGGTCCGGTCCCTTCCTCACTATCGTGGCGTATTGTCAAATCGTTCGAGGTATAAATTTTATTTAATGAAAATGATTCTTACAGAAAGTTTGAGCATCATTCGCTTCAAACTAAGCAAATACATATATTTGTACATTCTTGCTACGCTCTAAATTCATCACTGAGACTGAAAAAGATTTATGTTCGACAGCGGTTAAAGAAGTGAGACTCTTATGTACCGGTACATTAGAGTGTGGCTCGATAATAAACGCAAAAAAGAATTCCGAGTTTGCGACAATTTATGGTTTCGTTTTGTAATTTGGTACATAATAACCACATAGATCACTTTTGGTTCATGTGGTTTGTCTTCTGTCTGAATGCCCTACGGATGACCTTGTATTGTATCGGTTAGCTATACGTACTCAAAGCAATTGTAATTCAAACCACAAGTTCAATAGTTAAGGTCAAGTTGAAATGATAGAGAGACTTTTTGCCATGTGTTCGAAGCTCAAAAATTCAACGTTTAAATAAATTTTTGAATGAAGAAAGAACTTTTTAATTGCCTAAAGGGAATGAAGATAATTATTGATTAGCTATGTGAACGTAAGACGCAATTTATGATGGCTAAATATTAGTGATGCCACGAATATTCGGCCACTATTCGGTATTCGGCCTATTCGGCGTCATTTTTCAGTATTCGGTATTCGGCCGAATAGTTAAGATATTCGGCCGAATACCGAATAGTAGAAATAACTTATTAAAAAAATCAACACTAACTACAAATTAAATTTTTCTCACAATAACGTAAAAAAACTTAATTAACGAGAACTAAAAATACAGCAGATTTGCATTTTATTCTTTAGAAATATTAAATGTACCTAGCTTCTTCTAAATTTTCTTCGAAAACATTATAAACAGTGGGCAAATTTTTCAGCGGCAGCTTTTGCCTTGACTCCAGCTAGTCGCAAGTAGGCTCAAGCTGTCTTTACTACGTGCCGAATATTCGGTTGCCGAATATTCGTTATTCGGCCGAGAGGTTGACCGAATATTCGGTATTCGGTATTCGGCCAAATCCACTATTCGGGGCATCACTACTAAATATCACTTTTATTTAGCTTCACTTGACTTGACTTAACTTAACTTAACTTAACTTAACCCAACCTAACATAAGCTAATTCAACTTAACAAAACTGAACTTAACTTAACTCAACTTAACTTAACATAACTTAACTTAACTGAACTTAACAGAACTGAACTAAACTGAATTTAAACCCACCTAACATAAGCTAACTTAACTTAACTTAACTTAACTTAACTTAACTTAACTTAACTTAACTTAACTTAACTTAACTTAACTTAACTTAACTTAACTTAACTTAACTTAACTTAACTTAACTTAACTTAACTTAACTTAACTAATAACTTAACTTAACTTAACTTAACTTAACTTAACTTCAATTAACTTAACGAAATTGATTTTATTAAGTTAAGTCAACACTAACTGAGCTTTTATTTCCATTTAGTGAACAGACTTATTTTGTACAGCTTTGTCAAAAAAAAAAGAAGCTCTTCCAGCCGAATTCAATCAATTTTAAATACTCAAAAAATATAAAAATTAAGAGTTTTTTCAAAATCCGCCTTAATCCGCTTATACGCTTCACGGAAATGGAAGCTCTCAATAGGCAAAAGCCTTGATGAGCTTAAAAAGTGCTACTGTCAAAATTTCTAGACATCTTTTGGATACAAATGATTCATAAACGATCAAAAGATGATGCTTTGAAATAAATCTGTTTCAGATCAATGCTTCAATGATTGGTTTTTGATGTTGAGAATTGAGGAAGGGAACCTCCATTTGCGTTACTTCATTTGCAAGGGTATTCACACTGATCTAAAAATTGTTCGCAGAGCAAAATTTATTGCGCAAAATTCTTTTAAATTTTCTGACATGTTCTGGAAGCTCAAAAATCGATTTTTTAAATAAAATATCAAGAAATGATAAACCAATAGACCACGTTTGAGTACCCTAAGTCGTGAATGCCCCTGTCGGATTTTGCTTTCATTCATTTTTTTTTTCATTGATTTTATCGTTATAAAAGTGCATCACAAGCAAAGAACTTAAAGAATAATTTTTTCAATGCAGTCCCAAGAGATTAATCGCAAAAAACTCCGCTTATTATATGAAAATTGATCCCAAATATGAAAAAAAAAAAATTATTTAAATAAAATATGTTGTATAAGTTTTCTTGAAACTTTTTCTTTAAAAAAAAAATCTACAAACGCAGCATGAAAATTTAATTCATAATATGCGCATAAAGCAAGTGTTTTTGGTGCCAGCCAAAAAAAAAAAATTTAAAAAAATAGGAAAAAAATATACAGTGCAGTAGAGATTTCTTCAAAATGGGGTGACAATATGATTTCGAATGGATTTTTCCGAACATTCTTGTGTAAGACCACATGACACATCTCGCTTTCTTTTAAATATATTTACACATAAGTGACACAGTATTTGGAGCCAATTTGTCATTGTATGCTCCACATTTTGGGGGAATTTTTTTCTTATCTTTTTGTAGGAACGGAGCCAAATTTTTTTTTTTTTGGGCAGAGTGCTCGAAATAATTTAAAAATAAATTATTTAAAAATAAGCAACGACTTATATGGGATGAATTTATGGGATATGAATTAGCTGAAATCCCCGGAAAATTACCCAAGTCCATTTTTTATTATTACATCATAAGAAAAGAAAAAGGTTTCTAGAAGCATATAAAATCTTAGTTCAACATCGTTTTATAGCCTCTTAAAATGCGAAACGTCGCTTCTAGAATCATCTCCACACACATCTCTTTCCATGATGTTCTTACATATTTTCTTGTAATTAAAAGTTCAAACTAAATATGTAGAAGCGATTCGGAAGAAACTAGCACACTTCGCCTTCGACAAGTGCTCTCGATTCTCGATTTAAATGAAGTGCACTTCGCGATGGGACGCCCCCATGATCGCGATATTTTGTGGAGCGTTTTGTACTTAAAAAAATTTCGTTGAAAAATTCATTCAGACTCTGTGAATTTGTCTGCGTCGGTAGTTTAAAACAAATTGTAAGCAAATTGGAGGAATTTTTTTTTTTTTTTTTTAAGTATTTCCAAATTGTAGACTCATTGATATTTCTTGTAGGCACTTACGAAATCGATGTTCGGCCTTTAAGTATTCAAATGAATTCGATTGTTCGAACTTGTTTGTGTTTATTAATCCATAGAGCTCTCATTAATTTTGGCTACTCTTGAAGACAATCATTAAGAAATTTTGTTCTTAATATTGATCGAAGGTTAAGATGGTCACGTTCAGCTTCTTTTAGATCATCATTTAAATCGGCACTTTTAACCTCTAAAGGAGGGTCTTAAGAATAAGATTCTATCGGTTGCTCTTTCAACATGATTCCAATAATATAAAAGTCGTAAAAATTCCAGTTTGAACTGAGAGATTTTTTTTTTTTTTTTATAGATCTCTTGAAAGTCGTGTTATGGTCGATCACGGATTATTCATTTTTGATGAATTTTTTTATGCCATAAAATTAATGTTTCCATTTAAGCTCCAAAAGAAGTCTTCGGAAAAAAATTGCCTTCGGTGTGAGCAAAGTGAAGGCTTTGAAAGTTTTACGCTTACGCAAACAAATTTTTCATTTAAATCCAATTTCAGAAAGTTGAGTATTCTAGTTGAGCACGCTACAAAATCCCCAGTGAAATGAGAAAATTAAAAGTCTGCGAAAAGTTAATTTGAAAACTTGCTGCACTGACAAATGTGAAATGCTCTCGCGTAAGCAATTCAATGACCACGCAGTTCACACGGCAGAGATTGAACATGTTGACGCTTGTCAGATTGAGTATTTTTTTTTAGCCCTGAGGCCTTTGGTTTCAAACTCAATTACAGCAGAGAAACTTTTCGTACAATAAAACAATATTTTTTTGATGGATTTATTTCAGGGACCATAACTGTTATAAATTATATTTTAAAAATTACAATTTAAGTATTATTTTAAGAGTTTTATTATTTTAATCAAAAAATAACAATTATTTTTTGAGTTTTATTTTTTACTCAGAAGATAAAACTTATTCTTAGATTTTTAATTTTTACTCAGTAAATAAAAATTATTTTTCGAATTTTATTTTTTGCTCTGAAGATAAAAATTTATCTTAGATTTTTATTTATTACTCAAAAAATAAAAATTGGTTTTTGAGTTTTTTTTTTTACTCAGAAAAATAAAACTCTTGCATAAGTATATTACCACTTTCTTCAAGATAACGCCTGAAATAGGATAAAGTGATGAAGAGTCGGATGATGATGAACACGAGGAAATGAAAAAGGCCAGATGCGAAATCGGCAACCACAATTCAAATCCAAAAAATATTTGCATAATACTTGTGTTTGCATAATGTTGTGAGTAAAACAAAAAACTTGAAAAATAATTTTTATTTTCTGAGTAAAAAATAAAACTCCAAAAATAATTTTTATCATCCGAGCAAAAAATAAAACTCTAAAAGCAATTTTTATTTACTGAGTTAAAACTAAAACTCTTAGAATAAGTTTTATCTTCTGAGTAAAAAATAAAACTCGAAAAATAATTGTTATTTCCTGATCAAAAAATAAAACTTGAGAATTAATTTTTGTTTTTTGATCAAAAAATAAAACTCTAAGAATAACACTTAAATACTAATTTTTAAAATATAAATTATTTTATATCGATTTTTAAAATTCAAAATTCAAAAATAATTATTATTTTGGGTCCCTGATTTATTTATGTTTTCCATTTCAAGACTAGATGAGATCCCTTTGAAGCAAAATTTAAAATAAAAAAAAATGTTTGAATTCATTTTTTTTTGAAGCTACGACGCCACTCTGGATCAGGGGATTTCTCCTTTCACTGTCGAAAAGTTTTGACACAGAAAAAAGGATGCTACGGCAGTTATGGACAGAATTGCTTTCCTATTTGAGACCCCATTTGAGACCCCATTTGAGACCCCATTTGAGACCCCATTTCAGACCCCATTTGAGACCCCTTGAATATGCTCCGGTCCTCTTACGAGTATAATGTCCGTTCCGTGGAAAGCTCTTCCTTAAAACATTTTGTAGGCCAGCTTAGGTATAAAGGAAGCTTAAGGGGGTCTTCTCATTGAGCAACTTTTTTTTCGACTTTTTTTTTTTGCATTTATTCATAGCTTGGGTAGTTGTGAATATGCCCCTAAAAGGATTTTTTGAATTTCGAAATAGTTTAGAGGATATAGCCTTCTTTGTCGAGCAAGATCTGCGCTAAAACGAGTAATTTTTGCGTTGCTTCAAACTTTAAACGCGTTTATCTCGAAACCATGTTTTTCGAACTGGCGGCCATGATATCTCCAGTTCAACTGAACCGATTTTCATGAAACAAAGTGGAATCGACGCAGAATTGTCACCATTCTCGGGTGAACCTCGACCATAATTGTAAAAAATTTTTTACTATTTTTTTTTTTTACACAAACTACAAAAAAAAGCACCAAATTGAAATTTTTTTTTGAATGGCCGCCATTTTGTCAAAAAAAAACACAAAATTAAGCTTGAGGTTCACCCGAGAATTACATCTATACTGATTATAACCCCGTTTTTTTTTTCCATTTCGGACGCTCCGGAGACCCGGAATCGTGGCCGCCGTGACGGCACCTTTTTTTTCACCACTAACTTTGAAGTCTCATTACTTTTTGAACAGCCTACGTATCGAGGCAAAAAAAATTTTTTTATTTACTTTGAACCTTTTGTAATACAATAAATAAAAAAAGTTTTCAATTATTCTTTGCGTTTTCAAATAAGAATTTTTTTAAAAAGGGTCCAAAAAACGGGTTTTCAATGAGAAGACCCCCTTAATGTGAATATTCCGAGTTCATAATCAAATCCTTATTTATATTTATGAGAAGAGTTTTACAAAAATTATAGAAATGGACTATAGAAACTTTGTTCGTTATATATTTTTGACCGGTCCTTTTCATCCAAAATCTCTTAAGGGGGCCCACAATCACTTCAACAAGTCCATCAATCGGTTGAAATTGTCAGAAAATTTCATGTCTGGAGCTTGGTTGACAAACAATCGAGAGTTTTCCTGATTTTTTGATACCATGTTATGGTTATTGTTGTGGCTCTTGATCCCAGGATCCGAGTTTCGATTCCCGACACAGGCACAGACACAAGAAAACTTCCTTGATATCACAATGGGCCGATTTACGGCCTAAGTGGCAGCCACTTCAACCTACTTATGGTTGTTGTTTCAATCAATTGATGAATTTGTTAAGGCAGCTTTACAAAAGCAAAATCTCATCGATTCAAAAGGTCCTCAGATAAATGTATATTTTTAATGAAAAAACGACCATAACACTTATTAATGCCTTTATTCAATGGAAATGGATGAGCCACAGCAAAGCAAAACAAAAAGTGTTAAAAAAAAGTAGTAAAAGAAAAAGTGAAAAAAAAAAATAAAATCATATTACTTTCTTAAAGTTCGCACATACCAAGATCTCGACTGGTCAAAGGAAGAATATCGAGTCGTGGTTAAAAATGCAAGTCACAGCGAAAATTCAATCTCTTCGCCACTAATTGGATGAAAATACCAAAAATGGTCAACGCTAATGAGGCGTTGTAAGTCAACAATGGAATGTTAGGCTGTTGGGCATTCAAAAGAAGAAAGGAAGAAAAAAAAAAAAAGCGAGGAGAAAAGATGAGAAAATCAGCGTTCCGTGCCATTGGTCTCGAGTTGGTCATTGATCAGCAATGACATTGGCAATGAATTAAAAATAAGAAATGTTTGAAAACTGAAAGGTTGCATTTTATCATCGATTCGATTCCAAAAAAAAGAGAAGAATTTCGCTGCAATGTGACTTCTTTTCTTTTCTTTTCTTTTGAACACAATGTGTAACTGTGCGGAAATGTAACAATTGATACTCGTTTTTTCCGAATGACACAAAACCATTCTGCAAGCTTTGATGCATTGTTGAATTTATTTTCAAAAGGAACAATGACAACAGCCAATGAGTGCCAATTTTCGACGATTTCTTTAGGGGTGAAAAATTATTCGCTTTAAGCCAATTAATATGCCCATGTATTGAGCCATTTATTGCCACCACTTATTGATGATTCGTTATTGTGTTTCATTTCGCACGTGGCATGAGATGTATTCATTCAGTGACCTATTTTCCAGCCATTAACTGGCAATGAGATTTGTTTATTTTCAATGCGAAATTCGAGAAATGGCGGGCAGATGTTCCTTTTCAAATGATAACAATTGAATTGGATGAAACTTTTCTCTCTTTTTTTTCTTTTAATTGTATTGATGCTCCTTAAGGACATACAGTGAAATCTCTCTTGAGTGGATACTATCATAAGGGGGAGATCCTCCAAGCAGACCAAATACAAAGAATTTCTGTTAATTTTCAGATGTCATATCATCAAAAAAGGGGACCTAGTTCGGGACAACAATTTGTGTCCGTCCATTAGAGATTTCACTGTAGTAGAATTTAGGTCAAATAAATATTAAACCAAATTTAAGTTCACACAAGACTCCTCTCGACCTTAAGTACGTTTTTAAAGCATCCAAGTCAATCGCTGCTTTCTTTGTGAAATTGGGACAAAAAAAAATTTTGTTCATGATTCTTAAGGAAACGCAAAATATTTAAAGTTGTTCAATTTAATTGAAATGTTTTCAAGCGACATAAAACTTCAATAAGGAAGGCAGACGGTCATGATTAATTTTTACTGCTTGAATTGAACGAGCTGCAGTGTCTGCTGGTTTGGAAGCTTGGCACTTTATTTTTTTATCTTTTCGTCTCTTCGATATTGTGCAGTATTTTTTAAGAAGATTTTTGATGAGTTTGTTTTGTATAAATTTCTCATATCCCAGCAAACAATTTCGGAGCCCAAAATGAATCCAATATTTTTTTTACAAAATGTGAAGATGAGGTATATTGAGAAAGTATGTAACACTTTCGAATTTTAAATTGGCAGACAAGGCCATCATTAGAAATAGGGATTTTTTCCACGATGAAATCCCCACACAGGTTGATAGAAGCATCAAATATGGTAAAACTAAACGCTTCCAAGAGTAGATAATACAAAAGCATATATTTGAAATTTTAGATATAATATTGGGAAACGCAATAAGAATGATAAAATCTCTCCTAACTCAAGGGGTCTTCAGTGGTCTTCAGTGGAGGCTTGTGCGAGAAAAGTCTTTAGGGGAAATTGATGGGTAAAATAAGTTTTTTGAGGATGTCATTGCAGTCTTTGAGTACTAGAAACTTTTTAGCTTAATAAATGAAATAAATTAAAAGTATTTAAAAATCAAATTACGGCGTTATTTTGAGACATTGAAAATTTAGGTTAGGGTTAGGTTAGGTTTTAGGGGCCGCCCACCAAAAAGGTGGCGCACTTTGACCAAAGGAAGGTCCGTTGTGATACCCGCGGGCTCAGACACCTATTTTAAAAACCATTTTGTTCGCTCAACAAAGCTTGCTATCCTCACAGGGTTAAGTTCCCTGAGGTCCGATAGGGAGTGAAAGAAATACCCCAATGTCTTAAATCTCAGTCTTTGAAAATGAGTCAGTGAAAATTTATATACCCTTAAAATCTGGCAGCATTGCTTCTATAAGTCGACCTTTTGCAAGAGGGGAAACAAATTTATTTCGGACATTTTTATAAGTGAGCCTGCGACACAGAATGTTTACTGGGATGGAATAATACTTTTGCATACATTTTTATTAAACTGAAAGACTGATTCTGTGACACAAAAAGCTGAAATAATATTTATTTTTATTTTTTTAAAGACTGTGACTCTCCTTGAATTTAAGGTACATATCGCACACCCTCTTCTAAGGTGACACAACTCAAAAATCGTCAATTTTGAGTTAACATATGGAAGTTGATCATAGTTCACCTCTCTAACTGCACGAAAAATTCCATTCCGTTTTGGTTATTATAAAATGCCCAAATATCCCGCCAATGCTTTTCTTCTTGCTTTGATTGACACTGCGACGCATTTTGTTTTTTGCGTTTTCTCAAAAATGAGAATTTTGAGTTGTGTCACCTTAGAAGAGGTGTACGATATGCACTTAGATTGCTTTTCCATGAAGTCGACTTCAAAAACTCATTCAATACTAGTCAAGAAACATTGCATTTAAGTTCTTAACTTGAAGCTCACTAAACTAGTTGAATGCCATCGGGCTAAAAAAAGCACTCTCCCTTGAGGAAAAATTATAATACTTTTCAATTTGACACAAAGCCGTATGTAATTAAGAAGAATTGTATCACTAATATCTGAAATGTTGCCTCTGTCGAAAGTCCTTTCATGTCGCTCACAGACTTATAATTATTCATATCGTTCCTTAGTACCTATAATTACAAAACCAGAATGCCACAACATCACCATGATCGCATGGCTATCGTCCACAATGTACAAAGTGATTTAAACAAATTGGTCACAGCTGTAAAACAGGTCGGATGCTGGCGTTTAAAGAATTTACTTAAAATAAAAATAATACAAAAAAATAAAATAAAAATAAGAAAAAAACGTCTAGCAAAGTGAAAAGTAGGATAACAGGTGTCTGCCGACACACATACTATATGCCCCACAAGACACACAACACGCATGCGTGGCTCTGTTTTCATTTTTTTATTCGTGTTAGCAGTTTGTTTCGTGTTTGTTAAAAAAAACTCCTTTGAAATTGGATTAAAAAATGAGCAATTTTTATGTCTTAATCATATCAAATGTTGAATTTTTAATTAACATTTGTGTTGGCATTTTCTGTCAGCATTTGTCAGTTTTATTTGATGAATCCGTGCTTTCTTTTTATGAGCATGTTGAGATCTGTCGCTTTCTATTGCGTGCTAAAGCCAATTTATGTATTATGCTGAAAGCATTAATGTTTGCACATTTGTAAGAAAATAAGTCCATCATCATAATTATTGTAATAATTTTCTTAAATATATTGATGCAACAAGAATGTTGAAATATGTACATATAATGGCCCAAAAGGGAGACACAATAAATTTCCTTCACAGCTTGAAAGACGATAAAAACTTTCTTCCTTCTTTCCCAAAAAAATAATAAACACAGAAAAAAAAAAGATTAACTTTTCGCGTGTAAATTGCTGAAGAACAGGTTCATACCTAGGAAATGAGAGCATTTTTTTTTTAGATGTCCAGTCACGGCAAGAACTTGTTTCACGCTGTCTCAAAACCGATTTTGCGAATGACTTTTTTCGGTTGTTACAATTTTTTAAATATTTTTATACCCGACACACTCTGTGTCGAGGGTATATTGCGTTTGTGTGGTTGTGTGTAACACCCAGAACCAGTCGAGATAGATCATACAAAATATATATAGAAATGATCAGTTTCACCAGGAGATTCGATTTAGACATGTCCGTTCGTCCGTCTGTCTGTCCGTCTGTCTGTTTGTATACAGTTTTCTTATCGAAGGAGTTGAGCTATCTTGACAAAATTGGTATGCGTGCTCACGGGGACATGAGTAAGAACAAGTTCGAGAATGGACCCAATCGGACCATTTTTAGGGGTACCTCTAGTACTAGGGTTTGTCACAAAAATCTCAAAACTGCCCCAAAATCTGACTTTTTCCAAATATTTCAATGAAACTTAGAATTTGCGCATATAATTTAAGCCTCCTATTACAAATCCGAAAAATTGGAAAAGTGGGCGTGGCAAAGGGGCGGTTTTCATAAAGAAATTAAACAAAAGTCGGTATATGGGGCCCCTATGGCCTTAAACAACTCCTGATATTAAAAATTGTTTGAAGATGTGTGTCTGTGTCGCGTATTCTATTGTCAGGCTCGCCTGACTATAACACCCTTACTTGTTTTTTTTTGCCTTTACAGTTATCACAGTTGCCAGACGATAACTTCCAACGCATAGCAGAAAGGTCATTTGGGCGTTTCGGTAATTCCATTCAAATTACCCAAAGGCAATATTTTTTCGAAAATTTCGTACGCATGCGCGTGGGTTTTTGGAATATCAGTGTAAAGCCAGTAAAGCCTTCCTGCAGTGCTTACGATTTTGGTTATTAAAAAAAAAAAAACGAAAAAAACAAATACATATCTCTGACGTATTGCTTAATTTTATGCTAAGCATTCCAAGCTTAACGTCAACGACATACTTCAAATAATAAAGTTCAGCATTTGGGGATCAACTTAAGTTTTACAACAAAAAAAAAAAAAAAAAATAAGAAACAGGTTTTTAAAATATTTAATTAACGTTTTAATGTGCCACATGCAGTTGGTTAAAAACGAAAACGTCTTTTGAAGTAATGTAAACCGCAGTATTTGCAATTAACTCGTCTCTTACTTAAACACACGACTAGAGGCTTTTGCAATCCATAATTTTGCTTATAATTCAGTCTTAAAACTGTTGAAGTGAGTTGGATTTTTTCTTTAGTTTTTCATGGAAATACTATTGCTTTGAAGCTAGAAAATTTGATTTCAGTTTTGGCCTGAAAACGGCTTAAAGTCTTTGCTTGCAAACTATTTACCTTGCCACTCGTTTTCCGCCATTCGTCACAGATATGAGCAAGATTATCACAGTGATATGTCAATCATCTGAGTGTCGCAATATTGGATGGAAATTTATTAAAGATTGATTGATTAAGAGAAAATTATAGCTTTTAGATAAAAGAAATTAAGTTCAATATTTTTAATTTTTTTTCAATTGAGAGAAGTAAAACCGCTAGAGTTGCGACACCCAAAGTTGATTAATTTTGCCATCGTCAGTTAAGATTTCGATTTCAAGTTTGTTAAGTTCTTTCCTACGCTAGTTAATATAAAACGGTACTGTGGGTATATGTAGGGCAGGCTCCATATCCTTACATCGAGAGAAATAACAACAGTTAAATCAACTACTTAGAACAGTTAAAGTAAGAGTGGTCAAATAAACTGTATTCGGCGTTAAATGCACTGAAAAAGGCAGTCAAATGAACAGTTGAAAAACAGTTACTTTTTATGTTTTAAATTCGCTTTCGTTCACTTAGACGTATAAGTTCGCATTCTGATCAACCGTCTCCGGAGGTTTCGATAGCTCAGTGGTTTAAACTGTGACTCGACAGTCGTGAGCTTCGGGGTTCTATCCCTGCTGGCGGCGGGAATTTTTCTGAATTTTTTTTTAATTACAGTTTTTTTTTTTGTTCAGAGTGTAGTTGTTTTGGAAGACAAAAATTTTCTCCTAAATTTTTAAGGTTTTAATTTATTAATTTTTTTTTTAATGGTTCATTTTCAAGCAAAAATTTTTGGGAGTGAAACAATTCCTTAAGCACGTTCCCCAAAACTTGAGCAACCATAAACTCAAGTGAGCATTTTGACCAACAAATTAAATTCGTTCGTTTAGCGTAATGGTTAAGACGTTCGCCCAGCGAAGTGGAGGTCAGCGGTTCAAGGCTCGGCCGAGGCGAGAAAATTTAAAGAGATGAAAGAGAAAAAGATTTAAATAGAAACAAATAAATAAAGAAAAATTATAATAATTTAATAAAAAAAAAAATATTAATAAAAGAAGATTAAAAAAAAGTCAAAGCAAAAAAATAATTTTTTTTCCCAGTCGCTGGTGACAGTTGATTTAACCGCGAGACAGTTATATCAACCATCAGGTAGTTATATCCTTATTGACTGTGTTTGTACTGTTGAATTGACCGCTACTACACATAAGCTAACAATTAACGGTGAACTCGGTTATTTTAACCTGCTTTTTCTGTTAATATAACTACCTTTTTCTCACGGTGTAGATCCCAATGAACAAGTAGAAAAGTTACCCTAACAACATCGACGCATTGCAATGTCGCTGGGGAATTTGTATGAAATTTTTACGTGAACTGGCAGTGACTTCCTTGGTAAATTCTAAAAGTCGATTTACAGAAATTACCTTATGGGTTCCAAAGCTCTTTCCTGAGTGTAGAAAACTCCCTTCTTATTTCTCATTGCCTCGTTAGTTAGAACAAAATTCTTTGAGTGCGAAATCGACTTCGAATCCTTCGGATTGTTGATTGTTGATGGTAAAACTAATTTATCCTGCAGAAGGTATTTGCCTTAAGGTATTATAAAACCAAATTTCAGGAATTTTTCCACTTGTTCCTTTTAGATTAGGTACTCGCATTTTGGAGGTCGTTTGATCTCCCAAAAAACACCCCAAGGCGTATGCCCTAGTTACAAAACTCACCAAATGAGGGTTTTTCAAACAAAAATAAGTGTACACGCTTAGCTGGGAAATGAACCCAGAGTATCTCACTTCGTAATTCGGAATTTAAACCAACTTCGGCACAGAAAAAAATAAATGAAATTAAATTAAAAATAAAAATACAGGGTGTTCCGTAGCTGAGTGTTTTTTTTCTTTATAGTGTTGATAGAGAAGGTCATTGTGAACCAAAAATCGTATGGAAGGGGGGTGTCTCAAATGTAACCCTGAGGACTTATAGCGCCTTAAAGTTTTTAGGCAGTAAGTCTAGAAAAAAATTATCCCACGATAATGGTTAATCGTAGAGATAAAAAATTTAATGCCGTTTGAAAGCAAATTGTATGGGCTTTAAGGCAAAATTAAACTGATGGTAAAAATTTGACCCATTGAGGGAAAAATAAACGGTCAAAGTCAAAAATTCTGAAAAAACTTTCAATTTTTTTTTTTTTACTTTGGGAGCCGTTTTGGTATGAAAAAGGTCTTGATTAACACATACTTTTCTCAATTTTTTCCAAATCTACGTTGTTCATACCTTATATGAGTTCATTGTCTATTGTTCGAGTATTCATCAATTTCGTTATTTTAACTATTGTGATGTCATAAGTGATTGCATCACAAAATTAAGTGCACCCTAACTTCCTTATAGCTTCAAAGCCATTGGCTTATTTCTCGCTTACGTCGACTTAAGTTACTCTTTCGTACGACCACAGAGAAATATTAACGAGCCAAATGTTTCCTCAGGGTTTAAGAATGAAATTTGTGGAGTCTCGATTTGAGAAATTTCTGCGAATTCTAATTTTTGTATATCTCCTTAAACTTAGAGGAATTTTGAAAAACATTTAAGCGACTTGGCTTTTTGGAAAGGCAAAAATAACTGCGGTGTCTAATTTTTATAACAAGATCCGTCAAGATACAACATACAAGGTTGATATAAAAACAGGAATATTTATATCCTCTTACATCAGGATCTACAATAAGAAAAAACTTAAGATTTCTTAATAGGTGTCAATCGTCTAAAGGTAAGCTTAAAATCATTTTTTTTTGTTCAAAAACAGATCAGAATTTTTATCTTCAATTATGTTTATTTCCATCTCAATATGGTTTAATGACTTTTCTATAAATAAATTTTGTTTTTGCTCCAAAGAAATCTGAGCTCAGAAAACGCCTAAAGCTTAGCTTTAAAAGGCTTCTTGAATTGCTTTGAATCTCAACATAAGTGGTTTTCACTTTTTTTGACAAATCTTCGAAGAATTTTTAAAAATTTTTGAACAAATTCGCTTTTTGCCACTTAACACACCCTACGTTGGTGTCTAAATTTGAGAGAAAAAAAAAAAAGCGAGAACAAGAGCTTAAGATATCAAATTTATGGTAAGATCTTCCAAAAATGCGGAACAGAATTTTTCAGTAAAAGTTTTCAAAAACTCTTTGGATTACAGCACAAGTTTGGAATTTGAATTGAGATGCTTTTCGGCACGTCGTAACGTCGTTGAGTTCTAATAATTTAAGATATTTAATGACATAAGAAAAAGTGACGGGAGATTTTTTCGACTGTGACTGTGTGTACAATCACAACATTAAGACAAACAAAAATTTCGCACCCAAAGGCATCCACGATTACTTCCCTAAATCTTCTCTCGAGTTTATCGATGAAAAAAATTACGATGACGATTATCGAATGAGATGTTCATAGCGTTTTAACGAGGTCTCAGTAAAATGGGACCTCAAGGCTGTAGGACTAAAGCCCAAAATCCAATATTGCGAGATCCCGATGCGACAGTGCGCGACGTTACGAAAATGTTTTGCGTGATGCATTTTCAATCTCCAATGAGAGTTTTGCGTCACACAGATGATAGAATAATTTCGCTTCTAGTAATGCTATATTTGAACCAAATACCAATCTAACGAGTACCGAGTACTCGTAAAAGTTATACGTTATCATTTGAGATTAAATTTTAATTCAAATTTTTTTAAAATTTTCAAAAAATTTTCAAAATGAACAAAAGCTCGCGAATATTTTAAAAGCTCTTTTACGGAACAGTGAACATGTTTTGTTTTATTAGTTTAAACGAGTACCCAATAGCGAGTACTCAAAAAAATAGCTACATCATTAACCTGTCATACATTGCGAGCATTCAAACGCTACAGTTGATTGAAATTGAGTTGAAAATATTGTGTTTCGTTCTCGTTGTCGCGCTCTCGCATCGGGCTCTCGCAATGTTGGATTTTGGGCTTAACCGTGCAGGATGCAACTGATAGGACAAAATGGAGAAATAGGTAGCAATAGGTTAGGCCGAGACATTTGAATACGCAAGAAACAGAAGAAGAAAATTTTTATAGTGTTTCAATTGGGACAAAAAAAAAAATATTCGCTCAAATCCTTGCCGCCCTGGACAGCAGCCAATGTTTCGTATGGAACAAAAATACAGTCCTGAAAGTTCAGTTCTTAAAATTTGACATGGGAGGAGAGACATTTTTACGAGAATGATTGAGAATTGTTTTAATGTGGAAATCGAAGAAGTAATTTTACAAAACCAGTTATGAAAGCCACTGAAGAAACTTTTTAGTCACATAATAATTTATATAAAAAAGTTATAGCTCACTTAATTGACATTTGGGGTCAATAAATCGGAGGCGTTTTATTTATTTATATTTTATTTAAATTTTTTTTTGTATATTTTATTTATTGCTTTCACTTTCAAAAGTGCTCTTGGCCTCATGTCATTTATGAGGTTCACAAAAAATTAAAAAAAATAAAATATTTCCCTCACGACTTCTTTTAATTAGCCGTTGATCGCATTCGTGGTCATTATTAAGAGAGCCCCGAAATATCATTGGCAACCTTAAATGATGCCCTAAGTTAAGTGGGCGATGAATAAGTGAAGCGATAATTGCTTTACCGGTTTTCGGCCTATTTCATTATGAGACCCCTCAGCAGCAAAAAAAGACTCTCCGATGCGCTGCAACATTGCTGGCAGTAGAATTCAAGTGTCGCCAACGCTTGACCCACCTTTATTTGTTCAATCGCATTTAGGTATGTATGTATCTGTGTCTGTACTGACCCAGCCGGAAATGTCCCGGTGAAACAATCAACGATTTCAGCATGACATAGAGCCACGACTCCTCCTAATTATACACCAACTTTCTAATGAAATTAACACACAAGCGGCATTGGCAGTCATAAGAGCATATGTCACGAGTTGGTCATCGAAAGTGGAGTAGATCTACTCCGTCGTATCGATACCTCTATCGATGACAGTGTCATTGGAGTTGCGATGAATAACAATTTCCTCTCGATGGCAATGCCATTGCAATTGAGAAGTACTCAAATTTTCCCCTTGATATTCTTGGTGAAAAAACTAATGAATTGTTCATTTATGAGAAAATTTCCGGCTGGGGAGTATCTACATACATATATACATATGTACAGATGTGTTCCTAAACCATTTGGTATTACTTTTAATTTAACATCGGCTTCCTGCAACCTACAAGCAACCGAAAATCAATGATCTGTGAAGCGTATAGCGTGCAGTTTATAACAATAATACCACAAAAAAAAAAAATAAAAAATACAACAACAAAATATGATGCAGCATAAACCGCATTTCGTTCTGCGCGATAAGTTTCGGAACGTGTTTAAAACATTTTGTGGTCTTTGGTGTTGGGATACTAGCCGCATCGGTTAACCGATTAAGGCCATAGTTTTATTTGCGAATTTCCCACAGCGACCGTAGAAGGTGTTTTTTTTCTTCTTTCTTTTCTTTTTTTGGGTTTATTGCTTATCCGTTCAAATTGTGGACACGCTTATAAGTGCCCAAGTGTAGGCGTTGAGGCAGTGTTTTCCAATGTTTAACACCTACACACCTTTTTTGAGAACTGCGGAACACATATTCACATTTTGTATGAACTCTTGTTTTGCCTCAAAAAGGAGTTCGTATCAAGGATACGATTTGGTTTTTTTTTGGTTAACATGGCTTGAGAACATGCGCGTTAATTGACTGGCGACTCCTAAATTAAAGCATCCCTTGGGATATTGTATCAATAAGAAATGTTTTTCTATTTCATTTTGTCACAGACCATAGCATTTTCCATAGAGAATAACTTATCATAAGCGGTTCAGTTTGGCAAATAAGGAGGAATATAAAAAACAAGCCGACAGAACAATCGAGCATGCCCTATTTTGATAAAATCTAGGACAAACAAAACAAAACAAAACAAAAAAAAAAAAAACAAGGATTTATGAAAATAGTCAATAATGGCAAAAATGGTATGAGTTGCTATCCTTGTGCGTGACCTAAAAATGCGAAAGCTCATTTCAAAAATTGGGATAACTTCGGAATTCATAGAGATTCCCTTAAAGGAGATGTTGAAGCTGGAAGCGGATGGGGGCAGAGCGGCAAAATACATAAAGCAAAAATAAGAAATAACAACAAAAATTTATTTGAAAATACATTTTGTGTTTATAAAAGTTAAGACGAGAAGCCGAGCCGAAGCGGGAGTCGCCAGTAGCAGCAATTCAATTTGTCTAAGAGCCGACGCTAGCTTTGAAGATTCGCTACGCTGAGAGAAAACTTTTTTTTTTTTTTGTAGGCATTAACAATTTTATTGCATGGAAAAAATTTAGTCATTTTGCTCATAAAAGATTCATTTCGGTTTAAAGTCCGACGATTCTACATGAGAAGTCATGAGCTTGAGGAAAATTCATCGATTGAAGTTTTTGCATGGAAATATGAAATTGCGATTTCATACTTTGATGGATTAGGGAGGATGAAATTGCGTCTTTAAGTACTAATGAGGCGATTTTATTGCGAATGTATAATTTCTGTAGAAGTTAACTGTGTAGCTGTAAAGCTTTTTTTTTATCCTTTTGCCAACGTTTTTCACTATTTGAATTCATAGTTGAGGTTTTAATAGTGGTTTAAAGATAAATGTAAGGCTATAATTCAAAGAAAAGTATTTTTTAATGGGTTCTCAGTCGATCGACTCATTAAAGACCGATATCACTGTAAATTTTCGTTTAAGTTCGCATCAAAGCTGCCACCATTGAACCTTCTTTTTGGGTATAAAACTCGCATTATTCTTCCCAACTTTGTGATTGGATAGTGGAGTATAGGTACCTATTATCAATATAATAACCATTGTAAATAGAAATGGAGATTTTTTTTGTATCTCCTTTAAATTGTCTACATCGAGATTGAACTCTAATAGTTTGCTTATCTCATGGTATAAGAATCATAAACACGAATTCAATTAGAAATTAGTTGACCTTACTGGGGTTAAAGTTGAGGGGGGAAATACTGCAAGATATATTATATTAAA
The DNA here is from genome assembly GCA_020466095.1 of Chlorops oryzae. Taxonomy (NCBI): domain Eukaryota; kingdom Metazoa; phylum Arthropoda; class Insecta; order Diptera; family Chloropidae; genus Chlorops; species Chlorops oryzae. Next base: position 5,246,614 of record CM035808.1, on the reverse strand, counting down.
CGGAAATTTTTTTCCAGTAATTTGTTTTATTAAAGCCTCATAATTATACATAAATATATGTATTGCTTTTAACCAAAAAGCACCTATGTTTATATGTACTTTTTTTTGGCAGAAACCGTAAAGGTCTTGATTCGTACGCGATAAAAGGAGGATAGAAAAAATGAGTTCATATGTCCTGTGAGAAAGGCTATTAAGAGAAATTTGGGGCTTTTCCAATCCCTGCTCTTTTTAGTAGGACCTGCTAGCAAAATAAATCCTTCTGCCAGAATTGAGGAAAACCTCAGAACAATGAGAGACCTTTAGCATGGCCGACCTCGGAGCTACTAACTCTCTCTACAGGCAAGTTTCCTTTATTATCATCTACGCCTATTGTGGACTAATAATTATCAACTTTGCAGCGGCAAAACGGTATCAAGTAGTGCTCGGATGCAGTTCGTGTATATAAAGAAGTTGTTTAGTTATAATCTTTCTATATTTTTATCAAAAAATTTTGATAAAATGTTTATTGCCGTGGGAGCTATAGGCCATACAAAATAAAATATGATAAAAAAAACAGTCAAATTTGAGGAATTTTTGCAATTTGCACCTACTACATATAGATATTTTGGGTCGGTTTGTACTAAAACTATTTCAAATGAGTTCAGAGCTATAAATTGTGATAGAAAAGAAATTAAAATATTGAACGGATTACGAGATATAGCCATAAGTAAGTGAGTAATTTAATTCTCGGCCCCACTTTTTGAAATCTATTTAAAAAATATGTAGAGGTGACTTGTGTAATATGAAAAAATAGACCAGATCTTAGACTATTCTTCAACCAATCCATTCTGTTACATACTAGGAATATTCGCTTTGTATATATCGTGCGAAATATATGCCAAAAATAATTCGATTATTGAACTGCATAAAGTTGGTTATCAGTGAATTTAGTTGTATGATAATCAAACCAAGAAAATTGTGGATCGTTTTCACATTGCATGAATTCACGAAAATCTCCAATCGACATCATTTTTTTGTTTTTTTTTTTTGGGGGGGGGGGTTATCAATGCAACCATTTTCAATGTAAGCTTGAAAGGAGTGGATTTTCATTCAGTTTTCGCTATAAACGGGGCCGATCAACTCCAGATGTTTTTCTCCCATTGATCAATTGAATTTGGTGTGGGTTGGACACATCAATAAACGCCTCCGGTTCAATTGATTGCAATGTTTGAATGTTTGAAATGAGAGAAAAAATATGTAAAGCAATTTCTAGCTTAAGCTTTTGTGTAGCTTACTCAAGCGTTTATATGACAATTGCCATTATTTTTGTATGGCCACAAAGTTGGCTTAATTTGGTAATGAATTAAATGATTCGAGTGAGAATTTGCAAAGAGCATTTTCAACAGCTGAAAGAGAGGGTGAGAGAGTGAGAAATTGAGAGAGAGACTGAGAGTGAGAGAGAGACAGAGAGTGAGTGAGAGGAAGAGAGGAGAGATGAGAGTGGTGAGAGATGAGAGATGAGAGTGAAATGTGAGAGAGTGAAGAGAGTGAGAGAAGACTAGAGAAGAGAGAGGATGAGAGAGAGAGAATGAGAGAGAGACTGAAGAGTGAGAGAGAGAGAGAGAGTGAGAAAAGAGTGAAAGAGTGAAAGAGAGAGAGTGAAAGAGTAAAGAGTGAAAGAGAGAGTGAAAGAGAGAGTGAAAGAGAGAGTGAAAGAGAGAGTGAAAGAGAGAGTGAAAGAGAGAGTGAAAGAGAGAGTGAAAGAGAGAGTGAAAGAGAGAGTGAAAGAGAGAGTGAAGAGAGAGTGAAAGAGAGAGTGAAAGAGAGAGAGTGAAAGAGAGAGAGTGAAAGAGAGAGTGAAAGAGAGAGTGAAAGAGAGAGTGAAAGAGAGAGTGAAAGAGAGAGAAGGAGAGAGAAGAAGAGAGAGAGTGAATGTGATTGAGAGAGAGTGAAAGTTTATAAACAATTTGATAAATGAAAACCAACTAAAGTTGAATAAAGGTGATGCAAGTTATGTATGTTGATTTTAATGTGTATCAATGTCCCACCGAAAATATAAGTTTAAGCCCTGGGTGTGCTACTTATCACTATATCTTTCTCAAACATTAAAAAAAACGCCTCCTCAGGCGATGTAGCTTCACAAAAACACACCAATCAAGTTTGTTTTCTTTACTTTATCAAATGCTGAGAGTATTTACGCAGATTAAAAGCTTAAACAGCATAAGTAGCCATTTAAAATATTATTAATCAAATACCCAATTCAGTGTGGGTGCACACAACCGGGATGGTGTAAGAAAATAGACATTGTTGGGTCATACAAACGTGATGATAGTCCCATAATTAACTGATTTATCAGACGATAGGGCCTTGACGCAAAACGAATTGTAATTTGTTTCATATCAAATAGTGCTATCTAAAATTTCGAAAACTGTCATTTCCACTGCCACTGCCTTATTGTATGTAATTGAGCCTATATGCTGCTGCAGGAAAACGCTTCAGGAAAAATTAATTTTTAAAAAATTTCTTTTTTGATAATTTAAAAATTTGTAATCGTGTTAATTCCAAAATACTCTTAAGCGAGAAAATGGAAAACCGCACTTAAACCCTATAAAAGTGAAGTTGACTCTTCAATTACCACGTCTGGAACGTTGAATGTGTTCAAAATAATTATTTAAAATGTCTTTTATGGCTTCTTTTTTAACATATATAATTATTTAAAAGTGCTAAAAAGTGAAATTACAATTTTTTGGGGACTAAAAAAAAAGCAATAAGCGTGGCGCCAGTTGATACTCGTATTGATGCCAAGTCAAATCAAGCGTTCGAACTGGTTGCATGACAGAAAATGAATGATTTTCTCGCACGAATATCTCGAAAGGAGGAGAGCCGTCCGTAGAGCATAATCTTATGCAAAATAGCGATGCTATCTTTCGTTAAATTTTTATCAGATGCATTTTTAATTACTCAAAGCCGCCCACGTTCATTTCAGTTAGCTACATACATACATACATACATTCGGATGCGATTAAAAGCGGTGTTCGATTTTCATTAGACATCATTTATATCCACTTTCATTAAAAGAGAATAACTTAACAATTAAGAGTGTGAGGATCGTTGTTATTTTGATCGGCTAAAAGGCTCTTCGGAAACCGCCGTCAAGTTTACTCAGATACTTTTATCTGAAATAACTTGAGTGAGCGTTGAATTTTTTGTCTTTTTATCCATGAGTTTGAACAGCTACAGGCTTATCGTTCGAGGTGAGATCGAAATGTTGAGTCACCGAGATGTATTGTAAAGACATTTTGTAATTCGTTTAAGGTAAACAAAAATTGTTTATCTGAAGTGCTGCGTGCGTTTTGAGTTGATTTTGTTATCGAAAATATGTTCGGCCTCGTTTGCTTTTATTTATTCTTTTTTTTTTTTTTTGCGGCACTTTGTGGTAATAAATGAACTTGGAATTTATCGTTATCGTGATATAACGAAAGGTGAATAAATGTCGGGGGTAATATCATTTTCTTCAAAGTGAAAAATAATTTGTGGACGACTGCTTAGGAAGATGATGTTCTTTTAATACATTAGAATTCTATGTTTTTCTAAATGAATTCAAGAATTAATGTGGCTTATCCGCAACAGTATGTATCGAAAAGTTCCGAGTATAACGACCAGAACCACTTGAGATAGAGCAAACAAAAATTTTTCTGAATTCATTAGAGTCATCGGTCGGTCACACACAGCTTTCTTATCGAAATAGTCGAGCTATCTTGAAAACAATTGGCTTAAAGAAAATAATGTTGGGAAAACACACGCTCGAACATCTTTCTCCTAAACTTGCCTCGCCTTTGCTAAAGCTGAAGAATTAAACCTTGGGTATGCCAATTTATTCACATTCCTATACGCGAACCATTGGGGAAACAAAATTTTCAATCATTAAGCATGTGGTCAAAAGCTTTATTGAGCGAACAAAATGGTTTTAAAAAATGGTTTAAGATGCCGCGAAGTATCACAATGGACCTTCACATTTGGTCCAAGTGTGCCAGCCTTTGTAGCTGGATTTAACCTTGACCAATTTTCCTAACTCAACCTACGAACCTGGGAACTTACCTATACCTAGACCTAACCTTATACCAACCTAACCTAACCTAACCTAACAGTATCACCTGAACCTAGACCTAATCCTTAGTACCTAACCTAACCAACCTAACCTAACCTACTAACCTAACCTAACCTAACCTAACCTAACCTAACCTTGGGGCAAACATAAGGAGGAACGAGTTCAAGAATGGGCTTGATCGGCTTCTTTTTAAGGGTACCTCCAATTGGAGGGTTTGAAATGTTTTCATAAAATTTGTGCTTTCCATAAAAATTTCAATATTATTTCTAAAAATTGTATAAATGAGTGTGGTAAGGGGGTGGGGTTTGGAAAGATATCCTATTCACACACTTAGGGCTTAGAAACTATCGCCTCAAAAATTATTTGAGAGGACACCGTAAGGTCCACTTTCAAAGTAAAAAAATTCTGTTTAATAACACTGTGCGACATTTTTGAGGTCATGTTTTGTAAACAAAAATTTGACAACTGTTTTTCAAAGTTCTCGGTGAGTATAAGCAAATGGTTCAGAACCGTACTGATTACATATTATTTTCATGGTTCGGAACCATTTGCGTTGGGTTGAAAAATTTCGTGCATACCCAAAGGGTGATTTTGAATTTTTTCTTTCGATTTTTGGTAAAAATTGTTAAACTTTGAAGCGGCAAAACGGTATCAAGTAGTGCTCGGATGCAGTTCGTGTATATGAAGAAGTTGTTTAGTTATAATCTTTCTATATTTTTATCAAAAAATTTTGAAAAAATGTTTATTGCCTTGGGAGCTATGGGTCATACAAAAAAAAAAATATGATAAAAAATACGTCAATTTTAAGGAATTTTTGCAATTTGCACCTACTACATATAGATATTTTGGGTCGGTTTGTACTAAAACTATTTCAAATGAGTTCAGAGCTATAATTTGTGATAGAAAAGAAATTAAAATATTGAACGGATTACGAGATATAGCCATAAGTAAGTGAGTAATTTAATTCTCGGCCCCACTTTTTGAAGTCTATTTAAAAAAAAAGTAGAGGTGACTTGACAAAACTGTGTATGAGGCGTTGTTATACTCACCGAGCACTTTCAAAAACAGTCGTTAAATTTTTGTTAACAAAATCGTGTCGCACTGTGTAATTTGAGCCATATATATACCGGGTATTAAATCGCTAGGATCGACTATTTTATTCTTAGCGTATAGTAAAAATTTTCGATGAAAATACTTCTTAAAACTCATCTTATTATTTTGACTACGACTGTAAGCTTCCAAAGCTCGTCGAGTCACCTGCTACTGTCATTATAGAAATTCAAAAAAAAAAAAAATAAAAATAAAAACGCGAAATTGTTTTACGAAAAAAACCTTTGTTACACAAATATGTTTCATCCGGTTGGCAGAAAAGAGTACAATAATTTGAACGCTCGTAAATTGGAGAAAAAAATCGCCTCAGTCCCATTAATTGCTTCCTTTCAAAAATTTGAAAGCTTAAAGCACGTAAAGCTCATAAAAATTTGTGATGGCCGCACTGCCATTAACCGTGATTCGCTTATGAATAAGTCAGCATTACTTCATCGATTGGCATGCATGCAGAATTCATATTCGCCCTTTAGAAATATTATTTTTTATATAGAATTCATAATTTATCATAGATCACCGAAGAATTTTGTTCCTTAATTGTTACTTTGTTATGGAAAAAAATCATAATACTTCTCGTTAGAAAATTGCCCAGTCACACCTGCCGCAATAATTTTCCTAATGCGAATCTTATCATGGAACTTGTTATATTTCAATTTGTTACCAAAAACATGCCACCATTAAAACTAGTGCGACTTAATAACGCCATTCTATGTTGAAACCAGTTCAATTTCGCCACTTAATGAAGTGAAAACTTTTCTAAAGGCCAAAGTACTTTTGAACGTTCAGGCGCAATAAAATCGGAAACGGTCTTGTGTCGGTCCAGGGTTAATCAAAGCGGTTTGTAGAAGAGCCGCAGAAAAAGCTTATCTTGAAATTTATGTTGTTGTTAAGGAGATATGTTTATGTTTATCCTGAGCAAAATATTTTGCCCGCTTAAAGCTCTTACAGCTGCCAAGATTAGTTTTCTTCCTACTTCACACATCACAAATTGCATTGTAGATACGGTAGGTACGAAGAGTGAGTATTTTCGCCATGGTACTTGAACAGAGGAAATGCATTAATTTCTTCTACTCTTTTACTCTTTTATTTTTTTTTTGTTTTTTTGAAAGCAGATGTTGCCAATTCTGAAATGCTGGTACATAAAGAAATGATTATGGAGTAAGTTATGTGGCATTTTACACTGATAACTTTGGTCTAGTAATTCCGCTAGACACACACTCTTTATGGAAATGGATGGGGTGTGAAGCAATTTTTTTGCGCAAGTGTTTCTCTCCTGATAAATGCTAATGATCGACGGGTCTATAGCGTAGGCAATTGGGAATGCTTCCAGTTTTCTGGTAGCAAAACGCATTCGAAATATAGTCCAGAGAGTGCTAAAAACTATTTAGATTCAAGATAAAAATGATGGAAAAAATTTCGTTCTAAATTATGATTCATTAGGGGTATTCAAAAAAGGCGTCGAAAAATATTAAAGTCGGAAAATCGAAAAATTTTATCTGCTTAAAAAGTTGTGCAAGATGCAAAAAAAAATGTTTAAAAATTTTTTAAGAAGTCTCGCAATTTTCCGACTTTCCTACGTTTTTAACACGCCTTTGTGAATACCCCTATTCAAAGCAATTTTAAATGGGAAAAAATCATCTCAAGTCGAAAAAAATTAATGACTTAATCTTTGCTTTATTTCTTAATGGAAACTAAAAATTTATATATGAAAAGAGTAAGCCTCAAAATGACTTTTTTAAGGCTTGCCTGACTCAATAAAAACCGGAATTATTCACTACGCACAGCAGCGGGTGCAAAGGATGCTTTTGGTGGATGACTTAAATCCTAAAGAATACAAGGAAACATGAACAAGTCATCATGAATATACTTTTATATATGCCTCGGAATTTGAATATGTAAAAAAATGAAAAAAAAAATTTTATAAAATATTCAAAAAATATTCAAAAAATATTCAAAAAATATTCAAAAAATATTCAAAAAATATTCAAAAAATATTCAAAAAATATTCAAAAAATATTCAAAAAATATTCAAAAAATATTCAAAAAATATTCAAAAATATTCAAAAAATATTCAAAAAATATTCAAAAAATATTCAAAAAAAAATATTCAAAAAATTCAAAAAATATCAAAAAATTAATTCAAAAATATTAAAAAATATTCAAAAAATATTCAAAAAATATTCAAAAAAATTCAAAAATATTCAAAAAATTCACAGTCAAAAATTCCTAATTAGTTCGATTTAGTATGCCTATTAAAATTTTGAATTGTCAAATTAACGAAAAAAGCCTACTTCAGTGAATAAAATATTCAAAAAAACTCAGTTAAATGCAAAAAAATTCAAAAAAATTCAAAATATTCAAAATCCGAGCTCTACTTATATAGATCTGTAATTCCCAAATTCCCCTCCTGAAATAATTTTCAGCTTATTCGCCATCCTACGTTTCTTAAACCCTAAGAAGAACTACCTTTTTGGATGAGAAAAAAAAAAAACAAAAAAACTTTCACACGTTGCCAAAAAGGCAAAGCCACTTACATACATACGTCCTGCGAAGGGAAGAAACAAAACGAAACCAAGAAAGAAATAAAAAGAAAAAACAAAAAGAAACTGGGTTGGGTCTTATAATTGCCTTAGCAAATGTACTCAGCCAAACGTAAAAAAATAAACCTACATCCAAATGAGCATTAAACACAAAATTCATATATGGCCAAGCAATGTTCGGAATACTCGCATTATATTGCGCAAAAAAAAAGGAGATGTTACCCCGATTAAATGCGTCGCAAAAAATGGTTGGGGAACAAGCTAAGGTAGCGCACATCACAGCTCGGTCGGTTGCGATATATCCGACGTGTGTCTTCACCCACACAAGACAGAATGATATTTTAAAATGGAACTCTTAACAAAAGGAGTAAACGTTCATGACATCAAAAGAAACACTCCTTGAAAAGTGTACGTCTCTTCGTCTTCGTTTGTGGATCGGTGTGAGAAAATTAAAAGCAAAGGAAATTAAAAAAATATTAGCAAAACTTATCGAAAATTGCGAACCAAAAAAAAAAAAAAAAAAAAACAACAAATAAGAAGATGAAGCTTTCTTTCCATTCGGGCTTATCTATTTTTTTTTGTGGCTTTTGCAATTCAAAACCATTTCATTCTACTATTTGACACTTTACTGTGCTGTGCTTGCACGCCATTTGCTTGTCAATTGAAAATGCTTTCATTGTTTTTAAATTACCATACTGAAGACAAGTCTTGACCAAAGGCATGTGCTGTCAAACACACACACACACACACACACACATAAATACATACAGCTCGATTGGCCTGAGGGAGCAAATGTCAATGGGAAATGGCGAAGCATGCCAACGAAGCTGTCGGAATTGTCGGAAAAATTGCCAGGTAAACTAACTCACGAAATTCACATTAATTTCAGCTAACTGATTCGATAATGGTGGGAAGGGCTCAGGTCAATGTATGCTCCAAACGGTTAGACACTGAAAAATGGTAGCTGAACGAGTGTAAGAAATATTATTGAACTTTGTCTGCTTCTGCTGATCGGGATTGATAGAGAATTTTTGATAGAGACAGGTACACAATGAAATTAAGGAGCATAATGTTCAATATGATTGTAATAGAATTAATTCATTCAGGGGCACGCCTTGGAAAATAAGGGTTATACAAAAATGTACTATTATATTTGGTTATTATTAATTGGTTTGGTTTGGTTTGGTTGGACTTAGGTTTAAGAGAAATCCTACTGTAATGATTATCCACGTTTGGCGGCTTGAAATAGGTCGAAATCATATAAACGAAAAATTTTACTTAATATTTAAATATTTAGAACAAAACTGTTTGTCAAGCGATTGAATGATTGGGTTAGGCAATAAAGATATAATGGAATCTAATCAACTCTCTCTCGAACTTCAGTTTTCGGGTTTGAAAACCGAATTATTCTATAATAAAAAGTTTTTCTTTCGTTTTAAAAAGCGCACCAGATTACAGTATCAGAACCCCACAATCCAAGGAACGGTTGCGCTTGAAGTGTTCAGGTTTATGAGTCCAAATAATTTTATTAAATATCAGATTGATAGAATGAGTTCGGAATGAGTAGACAAGCAAGAAAATAATCATTTAGAAGAAGGCATTGATGGACAAGGATATGACCACTAATCGAGATTTCCCAAATTAAAAGCCGTTACAGGAATATTGGAAATAATAACTATGTTCAAATAAGCAATTCCAAGCAAAATAAAAACATATAAAAGGGAATCTGTTTTGAAAAATTTTTGAGACCAAACATTCACATTATAAAATGAACAAAAATATTTCCTAGCTAGCGATTCACAAATAGATCATCTAATATATAAAATTCTCGAAGTCACGATGCTTAAGACCGAACTCCTCCGAAACGGCTGGACCGATTTTTATGAAACCAACCGCAAAAATTGCAAATTAACAAAAAAAATTAAAAAATGTTGATGTACTGACGTAAGACTGTTTTTTAAGGCTTCCTTAATGTAACTGGAATAGTGGAAAAAAATTAAATGGGCAGTGAGAAGAAATATTGGCAAATTTTAAACCACTTATGCTGAAATTGGAAATGGGTATCTTTGGAAAGCTGTTAACGCGTAACTATCTGTACGGTATAACTTTGAGAGACTGACCTCACCAAAAAAGTGCTCTATTACGGTTATAATTTGATCATGACCACCATTTGAGAAATTCGCAAAACTTTAATTTTCACTATTTGAAATCGTGCATTTATCAGCCAACTATAGTGATCATTAGGGTTAAACTTTGACCATTGGCTACCATTAGCGAAATTTTGCAAATTTTAAATTTTACTATTTTGAACCGATGGATGGATGGATGGATGGATGGATGGATGGATGGATGGATGGATGGATGGATGGATGGATGGATGGATGGATGGATGGATGGATGGATGGATGGTGGATGGATGGATGGATGGATGGATGGATGGATGGATGGATGATGGATGGATGGATGGATGGATGGATGGATGGATGGATGGATGGATGATGGATGGATGGATGGATGGATGGATTGAATGGATGGATGGATGGATGGATGGGTGGATGGATGGATGGATGGATGGATGGATGGATGGATGGATGGACGGATAGGTGACAGATAGATAACAGAGTTTCCGCAAAAGTCTATGGGGATTATTTTAAAAGTCTACATTGTGTTTGAAATCGTGCATTCATCAGCCAAATAAAGTGCTCTATTAGGGTTAAACTTTGACCATGGCTACCATTAGCGAAATTTTACAACATTTTAATTAGAATTAAAACCATAAGAGAGAATTATGTACGACTGATACATTCACATTCAAAATGGTGAAAATTTAATTTTGCAAATTTCGCGAATGGTGCCCATGGTCAAATTAATTAACCCTAATAGACCACTATATTTTGCTGCTAAACACACGATTTCAAATAGTGAAAACTACAATTTCGCGAATGGTGGTCATGGTCCAATTTGAACCCTAACTATTAGGACTCATTTTCTCACAGAAAAATGACCCACTAAATGAAATAAGAATACAGGACTCAAATAAATAAATGTAATGGGACTCGAGTTACTGTAAATTGTTTAAGCGTCAAGATATCTGTGGAATTTAAATGATGAAATTTTTAAATTAAAAAGAAAAATATTTTCGTGAATATTTGAGAAAAAAAAAAAATAAGAAGAAAATGGAGAAGGAAAAGAAGAAACTAAAATCAGGTAAGGTGAAATAACTTATGTGTTTGTAAATTTTTAATCCTTTTATTTAGATTCAAAAAAGGACGTAATAGAAAATTTTCCATTTGGAATAACCTGCGAGGAACTAGGACTCATTTTTTTCACAGAAAAATGACCCACTAAATGAAATAAGAATACAGGACTCAAATAAATATTTAAATATATAATTGGGAGATTATGACCTACTATTATAAAACAATGCTTTTTGTAAAGCGTAATAAAATGAAATAAGAATAATTTTAATAAATTTGTGATCGCTTAATTTAGATATGGACGGTCAAGCTAGGATCAGGATCATTTTATAAATTTGTAATCCTGTTATTCAGATATTTAAAAAAAACAAAAAAAAAATGATAGCCCACAGCAAAGTGCGGACGTGCGGACACCCATGATTTTCTTTTTAAACCATTTCAATTTGAGGCGTGGCAACTCACGCCTGGTACAGCTAGTAAATATATAGAAATTAGAGTCAAATATGAGTGAGGAGTTCGTCATATATGAAGGACTCTTATACCAGCTCGTTCGATACAATATGACATCAGGCACATATGGAGCTTAAAATTTTGAATCACATTCATTTCAGACTCCAAAGTGAGCTCATTATGATTGCTTCCACTCCATATAAGGACTCATAAATGACTACTTTAGGTCTCTATATATTTGCTGGAATAGTCCCTGAATAAAGACCAGTATGCCCTGGATATATGTATGTATTTACATCAACAATAAGTTAACCCGATTTATATGCAACGAAATTCATGTTGAATTAGCTCTTCAAAGCAAAGAGAAAATATTTCTCGCATGCTATAAATTAGTTTAATGCACCATGCGTAACCATGCCATCTGCTTTTGGGTAAAAAAAAGGAAAATCCTTCCAATTTTAGCGGTTTCGCGGGATTTCAAAATGGAAAAAAAGGACAAAAAAAGGATATCGAACAAAAAATTTTTCGGACGTAAATTCATATTTTATTATATATTGTATAATTCAAATCAATCTAGTAAGTTATTCTTTTTCAAACGAAAAAACAAATGAATTTTTCATTTCCAACTTGTGTTATGTTATGTATACGAATCTCCGAATTGAAACGCTTTTGAAATACCTCTATATCGTTGAAATGGTTTGTGCTGCCAGTCTGAGATTTAATACATATACACAAAATTGATTGGCCAACAATTTTAAAATATCGTTTTTGGAAGGGGGACTGCTGATGGGTGAGCTACGTTTATTCAAAGTCCAAAAAAAAAAAAAATTATTTCATAAAGTTTTCAAATTTTCGACTTTGAGCATCATTTTACACCAATTTTTTAACTTTTTGGAAGTTATTTTTGATGTCATATTAAAGAATGATGTTTTAAGTACACAAAACTTTTAATTAAATTTTGAAATATTTTAAACCATAGGGGTATTCAGAAAGGCGTGTTAAAAACGTTGGAAAATTTTCCGATTTTCCGACGCCTTTGTTAATACCCCTCGTATTTGAAAAAATGAGTTTCAAAAATGCAATGCTAGTAAAAATTTCTTACGCGATTTTCTCGAAACTCTGACGTGATAGAAGTATTTTGATATTATTCAATTTTTCAGCACCATTTCAATTTTGCAGGCCATGTCGGAGCTCGCATCAAAATTGCCCATGGAAAAATATTCAACTGCCTAAGTGGTTCCGTTCAAGACCTCATTGTTCTTTATTTCAACTATTTTGACCTATCGATACACAAATGAGAGATACGAGTAGGTACACCATAGTCAGTGCTGTCATCGTTTACATGTATTATCTTTACTGCGCAGTCACCTTTTCGTTTTTTACCACTGAATGTTTAGAGGGATTAGTGATTTGTTTGAGAAAAAGGAGAAAGAAGGTTTTTAAAAGGTGAAAAAAGGACTATTAAAACTAAAGAAAGGATTTTTAGCTCGTTCACGGGATAGACTTTTGCATGCCGAAAAAAAGGAGTGTCCCGCGAAAAAAAGGACAAATGGCATGGTTAACCATGCGCTAAGGTTATCTATTTGGGCAGTATTATGGTAGTTAATTGATTAATACTTCTTAAAAAGTATAGTGTACTCTCTCTTGGGCAGACACTTACGGGACCGAAAAATATGTCCGTTTAACAGAGGTGTCCGCTTAAGAGGAAACTAACTATTTGGGAAGTCGGAATACTTGAGCATTCCCAAAAAATTTCCGTTTAAGGGGGTCTTCTCATTGAAAACCCGTTTTTTTGACCATTTTTAAAAAAATTCTTATTTGAAAACGCAAAGAATAATTGAAAACTTTTTTTATTTATTGTATTACAAAAGGTTCAAAGAAAATAAAAAAATTTTTTTTGCCTCGATACGTGGGCTGTTCAAAAAGTAATGAGACTTTAAAGTTGGTGGTGAAAAAAAAGGTGCCGTCACGGCGGCCACGATTCCGGGTCTCCGGAGCGTCCGAAATGGAAAAAAAAACGGGGTTATAATTAGTATAGATGTAATTCTCGGGTGAACCTCAAGCTTAATTTTGTGATTTTTTTTGACAAAATGGCGGCCATTCAAAAAAAAATTGAAATTTCGGGCTTTTTTTTCTGTAGTTAAGTGTAAAAAAAAAATAGTAAAAAATTTTTTAAAATTATGGTCGAGGTTCACCCGAGAATGGTGACAATTCTGCGTCGATTCCACTTTGTTTCATGAAAATCGGTTCAGTTGAACTGGAGATATCATGGCCGCCAGTTCAAAAAAGCGATTTCGAGATAAAAGCGTTTAAAGTTTGAAGCAGCGCCAAAAATACTCGTTTTAGCGCAGATCTTGCTCGACAAAGAAGGCTATATCCTCTAAATAATTTCGAATTTCAAAAAATCCTTTTAGGGGCATATTCACAACTACGCAAGCTATAAATAAATGCAAAAAAAAAAAAAGTCGAAAAAAAAAGTTGCTCAATGAGAAGACCCCCTTAAGAGCGGTGTCCGCAAGGAGATCGTAGACTGTACTGTTGGCAGTTTTGAATCGTGAAAAAAAATTTGGAGAAACTGTCGAATATTTATATCACAAAAGTAAGAAGAATAGATATTATTCCAAGAACGTTCAAAAACACAGGTTTTCTAAAAATATGAAAGCATAATAGACCAAAAGGAGGTGACCAAAAATTACAGGTCTTATTGTACTAAAAAGTAGTCAATGCAATCATTGATGGTTCTTCTATTTATGAGAATTTTTTTTAACTGAAATATTTCCCGAGCCCTAATTTCATTTAGGTTTGTATTAAAATCAGCATAAATTACTCAAAGGGTTTTCATTCAAAATCCAACAACATTTTTAGCCTGTCTATTGCTACAGCGAAATCGCTTTGAATTTTATATAATAAATAGTTCTTGTCACGATTGTGTAAATCACTGAGCACTGAGCCCGATGCTGGTTGACTTTCCAACACTCAGAGTCGTCCCTGTAGCAATTTGGAGAATAGAAGAATTGCCATGTTCGCTATGTGCCATTGTAGGCTGGCGTGTTCAATTGCCGTAATTCTTGTCGTTTAGCACTAGGCGAGAGACGTGATTTGATTTTACACTGGCCTTCTTTTAAGCCATTTAAAATCATGTTCAACAGTCGAAATCTCACACTCACTCGCCGAAGAGCGTGATATTCGGCTATGTTCGTGTACCTACTTGTTAATGCAATATTTGTCGTGATTACCATAATTGTTCACAATAAGCTATTTAAATGCTTGTTAGATCTAGCGATAGAACGAATCAAAGAAAGCAGGGATAGCAGTTTCAATACTTCAAATGGACGCGTCATCATATTTATATTCTGCTTCTTTTTTACATTTCATCAAACATTCGCATAAAATGTTCAATACTGCACAACTGAAGAAGCCATTAAAAAGCCGCAAACACATTAAGATACTTACTATGGGAGCAGCTTCCTGCTTCTTGTTCATAAAGGGAAATATTCCAAAAAAAAAAAAAACCAAAAAAAAATAGAAAAAACAAAAAACAATCATTTTCGCATAACTCGAAGCAACTAAACAATGCTAATCTTTGTTGCACGATTTACGAGCATATTTTTTCCTATTTTTTTTTTTTCTTCTATGTTTTTTCATTTCGTGCTACATCAAACGGAAAACCACAACAACATAGACTCATAGAATCGATGCAATGATTTAGCACATTCCGCTGGTGGCAAACTCAGAAGTCTTACGACAAGAATTCCTATTCCTATTCCTTAGGGCGAAAGCACTATTCCTCTATCCTCCTTCTTCTTTTTCTTTTGGGTCGGCGTCATCTCCTTGTCCTCTCGCTCTCGCTCTGCCTCGTACGAACGCATGCACGAACATGCGCTTACATCAACAAACAATGAACAAACTTTTTGTGTAATAACTTCAATGCATTAAAATAGAGCAATAGGCGTTTATTTTCTTGCCTTGATTTCCGTGCCGGAACTGTGCATTCGGGGGGCTTTTCAGTTTTTATGTTATTGTCTGCACGTAGTGTAAGTTGGGCGCACGCAAATCTTTACGAGTCAATTGCACCGAGAGTCAAGTCAGAGAAGACAATGTGAATGGTTTGGAGGAGATTTTGGAAGACATTGCACTTAGTTGTTCGTTGAGTTACTGGTTGATTTAGTTTGATAGAACACGTTACGGCAATGGAGCTCATTGGCTTTCTTCTTTGCTTTCATACACCGAAAAAAATCCGTAGGTAATATTGAAGAAATGGGCTGCGTTATTGAAGAAACGGCAGTAAAAATAGAGCTAACTAAAAAAAGCAATCAATATGAATAAAGACGATATTCAATATGAAGAAATTCAAATCAGGAAAAAAATTTCGTTATATTGAAGAAATATCTTCATATCTTCGAAATTATTTTAGTCAAATTTCTTCAAGTATATTATCCTGCTTCGTTATATTGAAGAAATTTCTTCATATATACGAAAATAATAATTGATATTGAATAAATTTCTTCAATATTACAAAAACATTTTCTTCAGTATGAAGAAATTTATTGAAATACGCAACCCTGCTTAGTTATATTGAAGAAATTTCTTCATATTTATATATTTTAAAATTTCATCATATGTATTAACTGTTGTGAGTCCCGTCTGTCTCACATCTGCTATTTTTTATAGACAAGAAAATCGTCCAAATATCAAACACACAAAACAGTATATTAACTTTCTCATTGCAAGCCATAATGATTGACTAAATAAAGACTCGCGAAAAGAATTAAAAAAACAATTTTATGTATATATGATTGTGTCGTTAAAAGGACGAAAATTCTAAAATATTATGAAAGGACTTAAAGAAATTTTTCATAATAATGCAGCATTTTCCCTAAAAATATACTTTAAACCAAAATGTGAAGTCAAAGTAAATTACATCGAAATTAATTTTAATATTATTTTTATTTAGTATTGCGTTTCTTATAATGCCTCCAAAGATCAATATTGTATATAGATATATTTTCTGTACTATATTTTACAATTATATTCCAAAATCAAGCATTAAAAAGTTAGATATTGTGCTGAGTTTTTGTTTTCAGCGTATCAATTTCCAGTGTCACCGGATGCAGTACGAAATATGAACCTCACTCATATGCAGAAGCGTCTCCCCGTCAATGTGGCACTTTAAAAAATTTTAGTTTATTAAAAACGGAACACTTCGCAAAATATATATGACTTAATACACACCTATCAGACTTTCCGCGATTTTGAACGCGAACAATATTTTCTTTCAATTTTCAAATTAAACACAATTTCTCTGCTTCCATAAAAAACGCGTTTTAACTTCATCGACGAACTTTGCTTATGACGCTGAATCTTCCGCGTTAAGACTCATCAACCCCAATAACTTCTTAAAAATGTTCACTTTTTCGTAATATTGAAGAAATTCTTCATATCTCAAGAATTACATTAGTCATATTGAAGAAATTTCTTTATTTATACGAAATAAATTCGTTATATTTAATATATAAATTAATTTTAAGACAATTTCTTCGTCATATTGAAAAAATTTCTTCATATTTACGAAATTAATTTCTTTATATTCACGAATACGTTTTGTTATATTAACGAAATTTCTTCATATCAAAAAACAAATTACGTCATATTGAAGAAATTTCTTCATTTATACGAAAATTCCAAATTTTTAAATGTCCTACGAAAGCTTTTGTCATATATAAGAAAATTTCTTCAGTGTGAAGAAATGTTTTCGTACCTATGAAGAAGTTTTGTTAAATTGATTAAACTATTTAACTCATATTGAAGAATTTTTTTTCGTTCCATTCACAAAATTTCTGCAATATAACAAATATTTTCGTCAGCATGAAGAAAATTCGTTATATTGACTAAAATTCGTATTCAAATATTTACGAAAATTTTTATTCAATATTACTGCCGATATTTCTTTCAGTGTAGTCATTAAGAAAATTGATATATACATATATATGTGTGCTTAGGGTATTGAAACTCCTCCGCATAATGTGTTGGGGATTGTCACGCTGAGCTTCTTGACTTTTGAAGCACTTTCGTAATGACTTGACTTTGCTCTCATTGCGTTTTTTCACAACTTCAAAACGTGTTGAGATTTCATTGAGCGGAACTCAAAGGGGGAGAGTTTCAACATGTGTAGGGTATAACCCGGATATATGTAAATATGTGTAAGCACCGAACATGGGTATGTTTTTTTTTATTTTACTTGAAAGCATCCAGTATTTTATGAAATTTCGATGCAGTGAAATTATTTCTTCGGGATTATAGGAATTTTTCTACATAAGTATGTTTATCTAGATGGTAGTTACCCGGTATCCGGCCACAATTTAGGTATGTTTATGTGCATCAAGTTGGCTACACATCGCTTCTATGTGAACGAATAGTTTTAATAAAAATTAGCAATAGTTTTTAAATTCTCAAATCAAAATATAAAAGTCTTTTTATTATTCTTCAGAGCTTGTGGTAACTTCTGCTTCACCTGCAAAGTTGTAATCGTTCTTAAATGCAAGCGTTCGGATACCCCGTTACAGCAAGGCACATTCAAACATTTTTTCTAACATTGTCTTCGGTTTCTTCATAGATATTTGAATCAATTAATAGTGATCAATTTATTATTCATTTGCCAATTATAGGTATATATGATATTTTTCTGAATATCCGCTAAGTGTTTGGTAATACCGTAACAGCCCTGCAGTAAGCTCTAGCTGCTCCCTAACTGCTCTCCGATTAGCCACAAAAATACCCTCTTAATTCGCCAACCAATGTTTAAAGCGGTCTTTTTTAACACTGAGCTGTCAATAACCACTCCCCGCATTTAACTTCTCCACGAGTAGACCTGCTGTGGTCAATAAGAGATCAATTCTCCCATATGCTTATACCAGTTAGTCTAATTTTTTGACTACTCTTCTTCTAGACAACTTGTTGCCACTTAAGGTCTTTGTCAATTCACATACTTAAAATATAGCCCATATTGATTAGTCATATTTCGAGCAACCCTCGAGTCCTTCTTTTTTGGTAAATGAATCTCTTCATTACTGCAGGGAAGTCATACTGTATCAAGGTATCCGTTATCAGATTATTCGCTTATCCGGTGTCCAGTTATCTGCATTCAAGTTATCTGGTATCAGATTATGCAGTATAAAAAGTTCCGGTATCACGCTATGTTGTTTCCGGTTATCCAAAATCCAGATTATCCGGTATATGGCTATCTGTTTTCCGCTCATCCGATATCAGGTTATCCAATATTAGGACAAAACGTGTCAAGTTATATCGTATAATGTTATCCGGCATGTGGTTATCCAGCATGTGGTTGTCCGGCATTTGGTTATCCGGCATGTGGATATCCGTTATGTGGTTATCCGGAATTCGGTTATCCGGAAATCGGTTATCCGGAATTCGGTTATCCGGCATGTGATTATCCGGCATGTGGTTATCCGTTATGTGGTTATCCGCCGTGTGGCTATCCGGCATGTGGGTATCCGTTATGTGGTTATCCGCAATTTGGTTATCCGGCACGTGGTTATCCGGCACGTGGTTATCCGGCACGTGGTTATCCGGTTAATCTGTTATCCAAAACGTTCTTAATATAAAAGCTTAAGCCATTTTAGTGCTTAATACCTACTTTCGAAATCCATGTAGAGGCCCTTAGTCAAAGTAGAAGAAGAATAGGCTACTGGAATATCATATAATCAATATATGCACCCATATTATGGGTACCTATATTTATGTATTTACCAATTTATAGAACAATTTTTCGGATTCGCAGTCCGTTTTGTTAAGCCCTCCAATGAGTCATATAATATTTTTGACATTACCTTATACATATATCGTTGCATTTGTTCGTTTTTCACCGGGAAAAATCAACATACAAGTAGTAATTTTCGCAACGTACAAAAAGACAAGAGACAATTATCATTCCCATGTTGCGCCATCAACGCCAGCTAAAATTATTTGCATGCAAGAAAAAAGGGGGTCTTCGGCAAAGGAGCTCTACGCTTCATTGCTTAAGCAAAATGTAGGCCCTTTTATTTATACCTACAAACTTATTTACTTCCTACTCGCTTGCTCCGTCTGCTCTTCATTTTTCGCTTGTGTTAAGGTCATGCGGTCGTAGACGTTGAGAGTGCGAAATTTATTTGTGTGACATGAAATTTTTCACAGCATAATGATGAGTTGAGTATTACACAAAATGCATTCAACAAGCCGGGACGGGACGTTCTTTTATGTTTTACTATTCTGGGAAAGATTTTCAAAAGAATAGCTTTAAAAAAAAAAAATATTTATAGCATAAACTTTAATGTTATTTGTGTTAAAGTGTCTTAGTGACAAGCTGATAAATTACCAAAAGGTGAGATTCATTCTTTTTTCTTTTTCTTTGTC